>PITA01024199.1:0-13013 GCA_004023965.1 Spilogale gracilis
GGGGGGGGGGGGGGGAGAGGGGAGTGGGGAATGCTTCCCAGGGCACAGGCAGGGAGAGGGCAGAGAGTCCCCTCCACATATACACTGGGTTCCTGAGGAAGAGCAGGGCTGAGGAGGGACAGACGGTCAGGGCCCTCAGCTTAGGGTGCAGCCGCCTTTCTCCTTGAAGGGATTCTTGTCCTCAGGGATGCCTCTGAGGAGAGGATCATTTCCTGCTGCAGCTTCCACGTAATCCTTGATTTCCTTTCCTGTCTTGGATATCTGTGAGAAAACAAAGGGTGGTTTCCAGCCCTTGTCTGTCTGTGGGGATCCAGAATTTGCTCTGTGCAAGAGAGCAGGTCCTGGGCGGGTGGGAACAGAGGCTGGAGAGGAGGGGTGGGGGGAGGCGGGCGGGGCTGGGAGATGAGTTCTCACCTCCAGGGGCGCAGGGCCAGGCTTCGGGGATCACTCCTGGCACCTCCGCGGGGCTCAGCCCCAGCCTCCCTCTGCAGCCTCCCTTGGCCTGAGGCACCTCCCTCTCCTGCCCCTCCCGCTGCCCTCTGCAGAGCCCTCACCACCCTGCTGCCTGTCCCTTCCCCTTGGGGTCCCAGCTCTGTCCCAGCGATGGAGAACAGGGGCAGGGAAGGGAAGAGGGGGCTCACCGGAGTTCTTGGGTTCTTGGCTTCCTTCTTCAGCTGTTCCACCTCCATCCTCAGGAGCTCCTTCTGGCCGAGCTCCTGGGCCATCCTACTCCAGAGAGACGTGCTTCCAGAAAGGATCCCGCAGCTGGGAGGGCAAATCCCCGGGGCTCCCTGAAGCTCCCTCCTGCACACTCCACACCTCAGCTTCCACCCTCTTCCCTGCCCAGCCCCTCACTCCACACCCGCCCCCACCCTACCCTGAGTCCTGGCTCTGAGGACAGGATGCCCCAGTCTGAGGGGGGAGGCACAGACTCTGCCCTCAGAGCAGGATCTGTTTACGGACAAAATAGGAATCAGTGCATGGAGAAGGGAGAGAAAGGGAGTCTCAGTGAATAAGACTGAGGAAGCCAGGTCATTGTTCTACAAATGGCATAGGTAGAAGTTTTCAGGAAACAGCAGGTCCTGTCAAGGGAGAGTGTACCCTAGTAGTTAAGAGAAGGGATCTGGAGCCTGCTAGACTCTACTTCCGATCCTGGTTCTGCCCCTTCCAAGCTGTGAGGCTTAGGCAAGTCACTCAACCTCCTCGATTCCTAGTGTCCCCATCTGTAAAATGGGTATAATAACAGTACCTACCTGGTATGATTTTTGTGAGTCCTAAGAAAATAATGCATATAAAATATTCTTAACCCTGTGTATGGCACTAATGAATAATAGTAATGTTATTATTGTTGTTATAGTTACTGATATCATCATCATGAGGACAAGGTGATCAGGAAGGCCTGCCGGGTGCCCAGCTTGAATAATTCTAAGACTAAATCCCAGCCCAGTGCAACTGCAGCCCGACTCACCTGCCAAGAAAGAGCGTGCACTTCAAGTCACTTGTCCCCGACTCAGGAAGGATGGTGTTTGAGCTTCCCAGCTCCTCAGCTTCTGAAAGTCTGCAGATAAAGCAGATGGTCTGAAAGCCACAATCTCTAAGCCGATCGTGGGCTCAAGGTCCTAAGCCCATCACCCTCTGGCCTGAGCCTCCAAGCCTTCGCTGCGAGCAGACACCCTGCCCCCTACATCCGCCTCGCTCCTTGCGTGACCCCTCTGGCTTATAGGCAGTTCTCACCCTCAGCCCAACACACTCCCCTCACCATGCCTGGGCCCCCGAGCCCTCCCCTCTGCTACCTCAGCCTGCTCTGAAACTGTTCTTCTCAGTGAAGCAAGTCCTAGACCAGCTCCTAACTTCCCTTACCCAAGAAACCTTGGTGTCTCCCATTGGAGCCCTGAGATTACACCCTACAAGCTTCTCCTAGCTCCATCTTTATTCAGTAAAAATGGACTCTTCACGATGCTGGGCCTATTAACACTGGGGGCTATGGCCACCTCCAATCCTGTGTCCAGGCTTCTTGGCCTCCATGCCTCCTCTGAGCCTTGAGTGTGGGTCTCCCTCACCGATCACCGAACACAGGGCCTGCATCCTCCTATTTGTCTCAGTCTCCTTCGAGGACCACCCAAGGACTATGCTGTTGAATAGACACTGAGCTCCTGCGCAGGCTGACCCGTGTCCCATGGCAAGGGGACCCTCCTGAGAAGCACATGCTCAAGAGATCAATACGGTCAGTAAGGGATCGTCTTTTTGTCCTGCCTCTAGGTTGACAGGAGGGGCTCTGGAAGGGACTGGGAGGAGGCCTGGAGCCCATCCTGAGTCTAAGTCCCACTCACAGCCAGGAGCACTAAGAACTGAAGATCAGGACAGGAGCCTGGAGGTCCCTAGTTCGACTGTCCTGTAAGAACAGGATGGACAACACAGACCTCTGGAGGCCGGCTCGGCACTCTGTCCACCGCTGCTTCCTAAGACCAGCGGGTTAACCTGCAACTTGAACCTGGTGCTTCTCAAAGTCAATTCCTTCCTGTTGCCTATTTGGAGTCCCCCACGCTACAGCTGGGCTTAGCTTCATCGGGCACAGAGCATGTGCCCCTGGGCTTCTTCACGCACAGCTCCTCGGAGGCTTGCTAACATTTCTCAGGGGAACCTCTGGATGTGTCTTCCAGGTGTCTGCGCCGATTCCTCTTGCCGCTGCATTGGCTGGTTTCCATCATTGCTGCGCCACCCTACCGCCCCCAGCACGACTGGTCTCTGTATCCTACCCACCCTCCACTCCCCAGGCCCTGGGTGACTCATCCCTGAGCTTCCCAAGGAAGCCCCCACCCTCTGCCCTTTCCTCCCCTTCCATGAGTGGAAAATCCACCTCCCCCCCAACCCAGAGCAGGCCAGCCCCCTTCCTCCTCGGTCTCCCACCCCATGCCTGCTCCCCACCGCCCCGCCAAACAGTTTCCTCTCTGGGCCCAGGGAGCAATCACAGCGCCCCGACCAACCTTGGCTTCCTCTGCGGGGACAGGATTGAGGGCCTGGGCCCTCAGAGGGGCCCCTGGCTTCCCCCTTCCTCTGGGCAGGGGGCAGAGCAGCGCGGGCCCAGGGAGTGGAGACTGACTTCCTCTTGTCCCGGAATGAGCCTGCCTGCCTGCCCTTTGCAAGCAGGTTTGGGTCTCTCATGGAGAGGAAACCAAAAGCAGTGGGGGGGGGAGGGTGGAAGCAGAGCAACCAATCAAGAGCAGGGTGAGGAACAAAACCAGCGGGCTCCCTGGGGAGCCAGCCAGAGGCAGCCGGTCATGGCAGAGCTGCAGCAGCTGCAGGAGTTCGAGATCCCCACCGGCCGGGAGGCCCTGCGGGGCAACCATAGCTCCCTGCTGCGGGTCGCGGACTACTGTGTGGACAACTATGTGCAGGTAGGCCGAGCGGGCCCCAACCGTGACACCCCAGCCCCCTGGAGGGCCCGGAGCTCGCCTCCCAGGCAGGACCGTGGGAGCCATCCTGATAGGTGCTCATCCTGGGCCCGCCTGGGAAATCCTCCACCCCAGGCCTTGGCGTCATTCCAGTGCCCCCAGACTTCAGCCCGACCCCGTGCTACCCAGCCCCACCATGCCCCTTTCCTCTCCCGGAGCCTCAGAGACGCCCAGCCAGGCAGCACTGTTCCATCCTGTTAGCGGGCCTTACCCGACCTTCATCTCCCTCCTGGGTCCCACTCAGGTCCAGAGGCCCAGACTTGTCCTTACACAAATGCTGGCCGCATTATTCCATTTGCAGGCTGGCTCTAGGTGAGACTTGAGAACTTCCCGAACAGTGTTGTGAACTGGAGAGGGGCCAGGGAGAGAATCGTATCCTTGATATTTGAGTGAGAGTGGAGAGACATCAGACTAGGCTGGGTCTGGCACAGAAGCAAGGGGATGGGCCACATGATTGCTGGGAGCAGTCTTCCAGCAAAAGATGAAACCGTGGCATTTTAGAACAATCTCCTAAATTTTTTTTTAAGATTATACTTATTTGAGGGAGGGTGCCTGGGTGGTTCAGTGGGTTAAAGCCTCTGCCTTTGGTTCAGGTCATGATCTCAGGGTCCTGGGATCGAGGCCCACATCGGGCTCTCTGCTCAGCAGGCAGCCTGCTTCCTCTCTCTCTCTCTGCCTGCCTCTCTGCCTACTTGTGATCTCTGCTCAGCAGGGAGCCTGCTTCCTCCTCTTTCTCTGCCTGTCTCTCGGCCTGCTTGTGATCTCTCTCTCTGTCAAATAAATAAAATCTTTAAAAAAAAATGATTATACTTATGTGAGGGAGAAAAAGTGTGAGTGAGCACAAGTAGGAGGGAGGGGCAGGGGGAGAAGGAGAAGCAGACTCCCTGCTGAGCAGGGAGCCCCATGTGGGGACTCGACCCAGGACCTTGGGATCATGACCTGCTCTGAAGGCAGACACTTAACTGACTGAGCCACCCAGGCACCCAGAACAGTCTCCTAAATTGTGTAGTTACTCCAGGACCACAAACATAGATTCCTAGACCAAAGGAAGAGGGGTGAGGGAAAATTAGTGATGATTGAGCACCTCTTTTTTTTTCATTGATTCTCATTAGCACCTTATGAGACAAGCATTATTATTCCTCATTCATAGATGCAGAACCAGCAGCACGGGGAGGCAAGGTAACTTGTCCCAAGCCACACAGCTTGGACTTGGCAGAGCTGAGCATCAGCCTGTTGAGTCCTGAAGCCAGGCTCTCTCCACCTTTCCCCTTCCCTGACATGTCCTAGGACTTAAAGACAGTTTCTTTGCACTGGTAGGCCTGGGGAACTCCTGCCTAAGTAGGAGCGTTGAAAAAGATAGTGAAAGTAGCAAGTGCTTCTGGGAAAATGGCAGATGAAAGAGAGTCAGTGGTGGTACCAGTGAGAACATTCTGCACGCTTCCTTCGGGCAGGCATGTTGGCCCCATGGTCTCTTGTAGTACTCCGCCCACCCCCGTCCTGAGAGGGGGAGAACCACTCCCACTCCACAGCCAGGGAGCAGAGGTTCACCAGGATCGATTCACTTTCCCAAGGTCTCTAAGCTAGTGGCAGAATCTGGATTCAAACCCAGAATTCTGACTCCCGAGCCCAGCCCCAAACCTCTAGTTGAATACCTGCTGTTTGTATAGGTGTTGAGTGACCCGCTTGTGGATGAGACGGACCGTGGCTTGTGAGCCAGCTGGCTTCTCAGGATGCTGGAGGTCAGGTTCTTCCTATGCACAAGGAGAGACGCAGTTCTGCACCTTCCTTCAGTGACCTCTGCCACCTCTAGACTGGTCCAGAAGGGTTCTCATTTGCCGTACACACAGTGTGCACACAGGACTTGGGTCCCAAAGACCTGAGTCCATGCAACTACAGGGCCCCATGGCAAGATGACCCTCTGACACTCGTCCCTTTCCTCACGGCGGTCACGTGGGTTAAATGTGAGAAGATGTTAAAGCACTTAGCCTGGTGCCTGTCCCTTAAGGTGGGGTAGGATGTGTGGAAACATTCCCATTCCTGCCATCATCATCTTCCCCATCATCATCTTCCATGGGAAGGATGAAAGGCACAGAGAGATAATGGAAGTCAATTCTAGCGAGGTGAGGCGGGCTCTTGCAAAAACACCCGGGTCAGAATCCCTGGGCTCCTGCTTCCTTCGTGCGGAACACTAACTAATTGACCTTAGTTACCCTTCCCTGCCTCTCTGCAGATCCTGGTCTGGGGAGCAAATGCCTGCAAAGGGTTTGGATGACTTCTCAGAACTGTCCTTAAACAAGGCCTGGTTCCCACGCCCTCCGTCCCTCCCCCACCCCAACCAGGTGTCAGGAAACCCTTGGGGAATGTGGGGGAGGGCAGGCTGGGGTGGACTGTCAGAGTCCGTTGAGTTTACAGACAAGGTAATTTGCATGGCGAATCAGCAGTGAACCCTGACAATGAATCTCACACCTTTTTACCTCTAGGCCTAACTCTGGGCCCAGCCCCAAACCAGGGGTCAGTAGGTACCCACGGGGCTCCAGCCTCCTGTAGCTGGGCCCAAGCAGGGGCCTGCTTTCCTGCTTTCCCTGTCTAGGCTGACCGTCCGCATAGCAGGCTAAACAGGACAGTGGTGGTGAGGCGAGCTAGGCAATCTAGATGCAGACCAAAGGAGGAGTGAGTAGTCACCAGCCTGTCCTGGGCCTTCATTTCCTCGCCTATTAAAAAAAGGTCTTGAGGGGCGCCTGGGTGGCTCAGTTGGTTAAGCGACTGCCTTTGGCTTAGGTCATGATCCCAGAGACCCCGGATCGAGCCCCACATCAGGCTCCCTGCTCCGCGGGAAGCCTGCTTCTCCCTCTCTCACTCCCCCTGCTTGTGTTCCCTCTCTGGCTGTGTTTCTCTCTGTCAAATAAATAAAATCTTTAAAAAAAAAAAAAGGTCTTGAGCTAGAACAAGATCTGCTCTCTGTTCTGGTTTAAACATCCTGAGTTGATTTATTTGCCTTTTCAAGGCTCTCAGTTACATATGCTGATGAGATGTAAACTGCATGCAAATGAGCATCTAGCTGTAGGAGCAGAAAGGCAAGGAAGGGCTGCCCAAAAGGTTCTGGGTCTGCCCTTTGACCCCAGCCTGGCTCCGGCTCCTTTGGAGGCACCTTGCTCTGAGAGGTTCCAGGTCTGCTCTCTGTTGAGAGGCATTGGGGAGCACCCAGGGGCCTTTAGCAAGGAGACTGAGGGGGCAGCCTTGCCTGGCCCAGACTTGCCCTGGACTCACCCCTGCCCCCTAGAGAAGGCCACAGGCTAAATGGCAGACTCTCCATGATCTGACCTGAGATGAGGAAGCTGCCTGGGGAACCAAATGACCAGAGGACTTTTGTTTTAGCTCCATGGTCTCATCTGGAACTAAAAACAAGACAAAACAAAACAGCAAAACCCTCTTCTATCTTCAGCCGTTCCCTGCCCATCTTTCCACCGCTGACTGCCAGTGTGACTCCGGCCAACACCTGGCACTGTGCCTGGCAAGCAGTAAGGAGATGCCCGGCAAGTGTGTAGGTTCACATTCAATTCACTAATTAACTCACGAATGCATATTTATTAAATATCGTCTGTGTGTTGGGCACTATTCCAGGTTAGGATACAGAATAAGACAGTCTCTCTGCCCTCACAGTGCTTACATTTTGGTATGTGGGGGAAAACAGATTATGAAGTAAATAGATAATTTCTGATAGGTAGTGCTAAGTGCTATGAGGAAAAGAGAACAGGGTAAATATGGTAGAGAGTCAATATAGAAATAGGCTAGGAGAATCTTAAGGTGGTGAAGAAACGTATCTCTGAGGAGATGAGACTTAATAATAAGGATTCTACAAAGATGTATAGCAAGTGCAAAGGTCCTGAGGTAGAAATAATCTTAGCTTGATCACAAACAGGAACCTAATGACCAATGGGCTTGGAGGGGAGTGAGAGGGAGTGGTAGAGGAGAGGGAGGGAGGGAAAAGCAGAGCCAGCCCTGTTGGACCCTATATAGGCCATGGCTGGAAGTCTGGATTATATTCTCAGCATATTGGGAAGCTACTGGAAGGAATGAATGAAGTCACTCTTCTCTGAGCCTCAATTTCCTTATCTGTAAAACAGAGTAGATTGGGGCGCCTGGGTGGCTCAGTTGGTTAAGCGACTGCCTTCGGCTCAGGTCATGATCCCAGAGACCTGGGATCGAGCCCCTATCAGGCTCCCTGCTCGGCAGGAAGCCCACTTCTCCCTTTCTCACTCCCCCTGCTTGTATTCCCTCTCTAACTATGTTTCTCGCTGTCAAATAAATAAAATCTTTAAAACAAAAACAAAAACAAAAAACCCTAGACTAGATCGTTGGCTCCTAAACACTACTCTGCAGACTGGAGAAAGACAGGAGCACAAGAGTCCCCTGGCAAGGCTAGGGCAGAGATTCATTGACCTCACTCCTGGGGTTCTAGTTAGAAGGTCTGGGATAGGGGGCCTGACATCGATTGGTTGGTTTTTAAGTTTGAAAGTACTGCCTTCCTCTTTCCTTTCTACTATTCACCTTTGATTCCCAAAGGTCTTCCGGAGGTGGTGGGGTCAGTCCTCAGTTTGAGTCTTCAAGGAGGGAGATCTTTCCCTCCCCTTGCACCCCGATTCCTCAGGGTAGCAGATTCGCTCTCCTAACATTCCCGAGTCCCTCTTACTACAACATCATTCGCACGGAAACCACGTCAAACGTCTAGAGTTACTACTTTCTCCCAGTGCAGCCCCCACGTTCTCCCTTTCCCATCCTACCCAGGCAGCCAACGATCCAGGGGAAGGGGCTGGCCTCTGACCAGAGCTGTATTTCAGGCCACAGACAAGCGGAAGGCGCTGGAGGAGACCATGGCCTTTACCACGCAGGCCCTGGCCAGCGTGGCCTACCAAGTCGGCAGTCTGGCCGGACACACCCTGCGCCTGCTGGACCTGCAGGCCGTCTCCCTGCGGCAGGTGGAAGCCCGTGTGAACACGCTGGGCCAGGTAAGGGCTGGGGGAGGGCTTCTTGCCCGGGCTCCCCATCCTTCGGCCCCACTGGGACATGTTCTTCAGCCAAAAGTTCTTTCCTGCCTTCCTCCAAATGCCAGACTCTGCCACAGAAGCTTGGCACTTCCCAAGGGTTTTGAGCCTTTTTCTCTGTGGTGCGTGTCCATGCTGGACCCTGCTGCCCCACCGGGCTAGGAACTCCCTGAAGACAGTCCTTTTCCTTTCCGACTTCTATCTGAATTCTCTCCTGCCTGGTACAGCAGAATTTACTAACTGTGGTGGCTGCCTAGAACAGGAAAGAGGCAAGTGGATCTTGTTTCCTGCTGAACACAGGCAGTGACTTAATAAGTGTCCTCATCCCAGGGTATGCGCCTGGCAAGGTCATCTTCAGCCCTGAAAGCACCACGCTGCCCCCCTCCCGCCCCCCGCCCATCCTCCTTCCTTCCTGGATCCTTGGCTGAGGACTTGCCCCATCAAGCACGTGCTCACATCCCCAACACATCGCCTGGCCGCACATCCCCCGCGTGTTCAGTGTGGGTGGCGCCTTTTCCTCTTACTCCGGCAGACAGGAGCTCCTGCCCTCTCAGTGTTGTGCATCTCCCCGCACAACATTCCAAGAGGAGGTGACTTCACCCCTTTGTCCCTGCCAAGGGAGACAGTCGCTCCAGGCACCATGTGCTGCCACCCTCCGCATTACCAGCCTCAGCTTCACAGCTGACCCAGTGCTCCGGTCTCTGCCCAGCAGCCCCGGGGGTGCTGTGTTTTCTCTTTTCCTCTGGTTCCCGCTCAGCTAATAATAACCCTCATTCTCTTCCTCCAGGAATCTGCTCCAAAGTGGTTCCATCCTCCCCTGGCAACTCTTTCCCCAAACGCGGTGTGACCCCGGGGGACAGCATTTACTCTTTCTCTGGATCCCACCCCAAAGTCTCTATCCTCTTCCTCCTCTCAGAGGAAGGGCAGGGCACAGAGCCTGCCCCACTGTCACCTCACACCCTGTCATGGCAGATGGTGAACATGCACTTGGAGAAGGTGGCCCGAAGGGAGATCGGCACCTTGGCCACCATCCAGCGGCTGCCCCCAGGCCAGAAAGTCATCGCCCCAGACAGACTCCCTCCCCTCACACCCTACTGCAGGAGACCCCTCAACTTTGGCTGCCTGGATGACATTGGCCATGGGATCAAGGTAGAGAAAGGGCCCCTCCTCCTTCCCACAACCCACCCTCTCCTTTTCATGGCTCCCTTCTCCCCAGGCCCCCAGTTCTCTTCCACATTCACACCCATGCGTGTTCCAAACTTCCACCCTCATACTCCCTGAAGCCATCACCCTAGGCGGACCCCTCCTCTCCAAGCCCTCCTCCTTGAAAGTCCTCCCCTGACCCCTCCTCCCTCTGCAGCTGGCCTGGACCCTGCCCTCAGATGATCTGCTGAGGGTGCATCTGAGCACCCCTTCTGTGGGGGCTGGGTGTGTGTGAAGGGGAAGAGAGGGAGAGGCGGTGTCAGGGTGTGCATGAGAACGGCTCCCCAGCCGCATGAGAACGGCAACTTCCTCTGTCTGGAGGTTTGAGGTCACCGCACTGAGCACTCACCCCAGAGCCGCTTGCTGTTGGGTGGGAACGGATGAGGGTGCCACCACTCAAAGGGGCCCTGGTGAAGACAGGGGAGCAAGGCACTGCCATTTCCTTCTCGTCCCATTCTCTGGGAGAGGACACGCCCCCAACCCCACCTCCTCAGTTGCTGAGTACTAGCATTCCGGGTTACAGCCCCCCCCCCAACGACCCTTGGAAACCCTTCTTGTCCCTTGACACCCAGATCACACCCCTTCCTTCAGACACCAATATTTCTTCTCATTGCCCAGCTTCTATTCTTTATGACTCAGCCGGGGTCCCTTTTGTCTTGTGCCTAGTGGAGTATAGCAGAGGACAGCATTTCCCATGTCCCCGCATGCTAAGGGACACCCCACCGTAACAAAGGTGCTTCCTTGCCTGTGGGGGCCTGGCCATATGTGCATTCTAAATGCTCTGGCCCCCTCTATCCAGAGCTTCCCAAAGCAGGACCGTCTAAATGACAGGTGGGAGAAACAAAATGGCAGGGGCGCTATTTCTAAGTGTGATGGTCCTCTCGCCCTCCCCCTCTCCTCACCCCGCCTTGGGGTTGGGGACTATCAGAATTAGAGACCGCCAAGCTGGCCACTGAGATGCTTTGGGGGCGAGGTGCGGATGTTAGGCCGTGTGGAGGAAGTGGCCTTCAGACCCTGTCTGCTCCAGGTTTCCGCAGGGCCTGCGGCTGGCCGACCAGGGGCCCTGGCCCAGGCAGCAGCGAGAGGGGGTGGCTGTGGGGTGGGGTGGGAGAGGGGGCTGGGAAGTGGAAGTGGGAAATTGCTGTCTCCGTGCTCTCCCTCCGGAGTTCACGGCTGCCTCTCCCTCGGTTCCTTTCTGGGACCACGGGTGCTACGGCCCCCCCATAGACGTCAGCCCCGCCCTCTGCTCCCCCGCAGGATCTGACCACGCAGTTGTCGCGGACCGGGACCCTCTCGCGAAAGAGCATCAAGGCGCCTGCCACGCCGGCCTCCGCCACCCTGGGGTGAGGCCTCGAGATCCTAAAGCTCTCCTCCCCCACCCTCAACAAAGAGAAGCCAAACTTCCTCCTCCCACACCTGACCCCTGCTCACCGAAGCCTTCCTTCCCCCCACTGACGACATCCCTCTCCCCTTCTCCCCAGGAGGCCACCCCGGATCCCCGAGCCGGTGCACCTCCCCGTGGTGCCCGAGGGCAAACTCTCCGCCGCCTCCTCTGCCTCTTCCCTGGCCTCAGCAGGGTGAGCCCCCAGAGTCCAAGTGGGGGGTTGAGGGGCCCTTCTGCCCGTTGCCAGGGTGACTGCTAGGGTCAGGAGGACGCTCATCACAGGCCTGGGGCGCACGACTGAAGGGGCGGGGCCAGTGGGAGGATGCTGAATTAGGGAAGGTGCCCCCACAACCTAGCCGAGCCCCGCTTTCTCTGGTCTTCAGCAGCGCCGAAGGTGTCGGTGGGGTCTCCACGACCAGGGGCCAGGCAGCACCCCCACCCCCGCCTCTCCCCAGCCCCACGGCCCCACCCCCTCGGGCTCCCTCAGAGGTCTTCCTGCCGCCCCCTCTGCTGGAGGAAGTGTCCCTGCCCCTGCCGGGTAAGGAGCTCCGCCCTCTCCAGTCTCAACCGCGGGGTTTCTTCTCACCTCCCACCCTCTCCCTCCAATCGGCCCGCCTCAGGGACCGCCTCTTCCCAGGTAGGGGGTAACAGGAAAGGGGCCAGAGAAAGTAGCTAACAACTTAGCTTAGCGCCTGCCTTCTACCAGGCTGTGTTCAAGTTTCTCATCCGTTTTCACACTTGAACTTTAACAATCCTAAGAGGATCTTCACACTCTGATTTAACAGCTAGAAGTTGAGGCTGACAGGCTGGACAGACCCAAGCCGGACAGTGTGCTACCGGTTCCACCAATTGCCCGAGGGTCATCCAACTAAGAGGCAGAGCCCTCACTATCCTACATTGCTCAACATTTGCGTGTTTGCTGGGAAGTGCTAGAGGCCTTGTGGTGGAGTCCATGATGGGCCTGGGCTGGAGAAAGATTACAGAAAATCAGTAGATGTGGCAGTCCTGACTTTGAACAGTGAAGTTTCCTGGGGGCCATTGGAGGGGGTCCCCTGTGCCACATCTGCAGGCTCTCCCCTTTCCCTCCCAGCACCAGAGTTGCCTCCGGCCCCAGACCTGCCCCCCCCTCCACCTCTGGATCTAGATGAATTGGGGCTGCCACCTCTGCCCCCACCAGACTTCGGGCCTGAAGAGCCTAGCTGGGTCCCTGCTTCCTACCTGGAGAAAGGTACCTGACTCCTTGGACTAGGGATGCCTCCTCCTTTCTACTCTAGATAATCTGCCAAGGTATGAACCTCGCTCACACACACACAGGTGCATACACACGCGGGCAAACGCGCGCGCGCGCACACACACACACACACACACCCCTCCCTGTATTCTGATGAACTGACCAAACGTTCATCCAGGAGCGGTGAACCAAGCTGGAAAGACAGGTACCTGGCCTGACACTGAGTATTATTAAACCCAGCTGGGGAGGGTGTCCCAAGAGCTTTGGAGCCCCACTCCTGGCAGCTGTCCCCCTAGATGTTCCCTGTTATCCTCATGGTAGGGCGGGGGGCACAGCTCATGGCAACCCTCCTCCTGTCCTGCAGTGGTGACATTGTACCCCTACACCCGCCAGAAGGACAACGAGCTCTCCTTCTCCGAGGGCACCATCATCTGCATCACGCGCCGCTACTCGGATGGCTGGTGCGAGGGCGTCAGCTCAGAGGGGACTGGATTCTTCCCAGGGAACTATGTGGAGCCCAGCTGCTGACAGCCGGGGCTCCCTGAGCTCCTGACCCAGGCACTGCCCCCAGTGAGCCCCTTGAGCTCCAGTATAAAGCCAGCTCCATGGTCAATGCTGGACTCCGCCTGCCCCTTCCCCTCATTTTGGTGGGAAGGAGTCCTGGGGAAAGGATATACCCAAAGGCTCACTGCAAACCCGAA
>PITA01024199.1:13113-26784 GCA_004023965.1 Spilogale gracilis
TCAAATAAAACTCTAATGACCTCCTGGTAGTTGCCCTGCAGAGAGGAGGGAGTGAAAGGCTCCTGCTAGTTATTGAGCCCCCCTCTGCCTGCCCAGGGAAGCTGTCTCCCCCCATCCTTTCGGTCCTAGGTGCGCTCTACTCTAGACCCCTGTCGCTGGGCAACGCAGGGCTGCAACCCGTTCTTTGGTCTTTTGCTTGCTGTGTTACACTCCCTTTTGGCTCTTCAAGCTGGGCACTCTTCCCAGACAACGGAACCAACTCCCCCATTTCTGTGGGGTTCTCTGAGGGCAGGGATCGCCTCACCCTCACCCTTCAGACATCGGAGGCGCGAAGAGATCTCAGTCAGCTCTTCCCCCTTCACCTCCTTTATAGCTCTAGAACACCAAAGAGGGAGGCGGGGCTTGGCTTTCGCTGGCTCGGCTTTAAAACATCATGGCTTTCTGTTCCATACGGGAGGAGGGGGGCTCAGAGGGCCCAGCACGCGGAACGACTTTGGTAAAGTCCCTGGTCTCTTGCTGCATAGAAGAGGCTGGGGTGAGAGGAGACACCACCGCGCGGCGAGGTCCCAGGCTGGACAGACCCAAGCCGGACAGTGTGCTACCCGTTCCACCACCAGGAGGCGACTGTTCCCTCTGGCTTTTTTTTTTTTTTTTCCTTTGGGGATGCTGGTGAGGGTGGGAGGCGTGGGGCGCGGGAAGAGAGGCAAGGAGAAAAAGGGTGTAGTGTGGAGACGCGGTAGGTGAAGCAAGATCTAGGCCTGAGGCCATCGGTGGAGAGCTTCATATCTCTCCCGCTGGGATTCCGGCGCGACTGGGAGTTCCCTTAACAGAAGAAAGGGGGTTGGGAAGGTCCCGCAGCTCCAGGGAGCAGTGAAAGCAGTGGGAACCGCTTCCTCCCAGTTCAGAGGACAAGGATTTTGGAAACACCGCTGCCTTCCCAGGGATGCGCACCACCTCGGTGGGGCCAGACTCCCGAATTAAACATTGCAGGGGGACGGGGGTGGGTGGGGGTGGGGGCTGGGGAGGCTGCCGCGCTGGGTTAACTGCAAGGACGGGGAGGGCTCCGAACTCCCTCTCCGAGTCCCCAGGTGGACGAGCCCGGAATTCTCGAAATTCCCGGAGGGACATACCAAAGCGGAATGGGAAAAGGGAGTAATAAAACTAGGTTTGTCTTTCCCGATCTCCCCCCACCCTGCCCCCTCCTCCTCCCGGGCGCCCCCTGCAGGCCGCCGTCCTCAGCAAGTCTTCAGCACCTGTTGCAGATGGAGGCGCACGTCGGTGGCGGTTTCCCAGGGTACCACGCTGGCGCGGAAGGAGCTGGGCTGGGCCTTCTGCGCCTCCTGGATAAGGCGGTGCATGGGATAGCCGCGGCGCGGGAAAGCCACGTCGCCGCCCGCCAGCAGCCCCATGGGGCAGAAGTCGTTGGCGCCGTCACCCACGTAGAAAAGGCGCTCGAAGTGCACGCCGTCGTGCGCCCGCTCGCGCAGGTAGTCGCTGAGCACCTTGTGCTTGCACATGTTGGCAGGACAACGCGCGCAGCTGTGCGTGTGGAAGGGTCGCAGCGCCAGCAGCCCCCTGCCGTCAGGCCCCGACGGGTTGCTGAGGATGCGGCGGAACAGGCCATGGTGGCCCGCGGCGCGCAGCGCGCTCTCCACACCGAAGGTGTTGGCATCCGATATGAGGATCACCTCGAAGCAGGAGCCCTGCTTGGCCACAAACTGCAGCAGGTCGCTCATGCCGGGCGACAGGGGGATGGCCTCGTAGATGGCGCGCAGGTCCCGCGGCCGCACGCCCTGCTCCCCCAGGTACTGGAAGACGCGCTGCATGTACTCGTTGTAGAAGCCCTCACGGTAGGTGGCCCGCAGGCTGTCTGGCAGCCGCTGGCCTGGCGCGGCGCGCACAATCGAGTCGTCGCTGTTTTCGTCCACGATCGTCTCATCAAAGTCGAAGGTCAGGAGGAAGCGCGGTGAGCCCTGCGCTGCCATCCCGCCGTCCTGGGAGCAGGGGGAAGAGGAGCAGGAGGAGGAGGGAGCAAGCGAGAGGGGGCGCGGCGCGAGCCGGCCAGGAAGAGGCTGGTTAGCGGGCCACGGCCAGAGGCGCTGGCACATCCAAGACCTGAGGAGGACCCAAGGCAGGTTAAGCTGGGCGGAGGACCCCCACGCTGCCGCCCCCACCCCAGCCTTCCCTGCCCACCCCGCTGGCACCTCTCGGTGAACTGTGCTGGGGTTTATCCTCGAAGACCGTCCTCTTCCTGAACCCAGAAGGGCTTCCTTGGCACCTGTTTCTGCTACTCTCCTCTGGGGCCATTGGGGTTTAACAGTGTCAGCTTAACGGAGGGGAGGAGCAGCTTCCAAGGGGTCACCCCTTTAGGGGTGGTTTCTGGACAAGGCCATTCTGGAGACTTCCAGTGACCTCTGTTCTTGGTATGGAGTCCTCTCCACCCCCTTCTTCCCTAACAAAGGTAGGCAAGGGAAACCAGGCATTCACCCAACTGCAGCAGCCTCCTCATTCCCTTTTTGGGCCGTGCCCAGCTGATGGGACTGTGTACAGTAAGGAGCCAGGCTCCAGGGAACACTCGTTGGTAGCACCCAAGGCAATGTGGACTGTGAATGTCCGGTCCTTGGGCCTGGATCATTGCTAAGGGCTGGACCTGGAGAGTTACGTGCCCGGACCTCCACACTGGCCAGAGAACTGGATTTTGGCTCTTCGAATAACCAGGTCGCCAGGTTGGCCCAGGAAGGCTCTCTGGGAGCTGCTTCCAGCCAGATGGCACCAGGCAAGGGTCCCAGGATGGGACACGGCTTCTCCAGGGAGTTTTAGGGCCCTGTGCTGACACCTCATCACTAATCACTTGCCAATTCCCTGGGAGGAACACGTCAGCGGGTGGGGTTTCTGCCAGAGTCCGAAGGAAGCGGGCAGCAGAAGCAGTGGGGCTTGGGGAGGTAGGAGCTTCCCGTGCCAGGCCACGACATACCTGGGAAACAGGTGAGGGAGAGGAAAGAGAGCAGCAGTGGCTGAAAAAGCAGAGGGGGAGGGAGCAGGTAGTGGGCACAGGGTGGGGAAGGAGGCGGCTAAGAGGTGGTCATGCCAGGGGAGCCTGGAGACAGCACAGTGGGCATGGGAGCACTCCAGGAAGTGGAGACCTCAGGCCAGAGTCCGAACTAGAGAGGACGTGGGAGAGGACGGCGGCCAAGAGTGCAAGTGTGAGGCACAGAGAAAGGCAAGCGAGTGGAGGCCACAGAAGCCCTCAGCAGCCTGGCCCGGCCACCTTTGCGTGGTGTAGGGGCAGAGAGCCACTCACGGGCAGCCCCAAAATACCCACTACACTGCCTTCCACTCTTCTGGCCTCCCACATCAGTCCAGATGGAACCATCCTCCTCCCGGCTTCTTCCTAACTCACTCTCTGATACCCTTGTGTAGTTTGTGGGCTGGCCCACCTTGTGAAACAGAAGTCCGAGCTGGGGTGTGGACCTAGCTCTGTCCCTTTGAGCTCATCCCTAAGAGTGACCCCCTGCTCTCATGGATATCCATCTGGGAGGCTCAGTGGCCCAGGATCCCTGGAATTGAGGATGACCCCACACCTGGGATGAAAGCTTCCAGGGATCAGTGGAGGCCCAGTAGAGAATGAGGGTAGGCCTAAAAGGGGCTGGAGAGGGCTCCTTCCACCCCACGATGGGAAGGGAGTTGAGGCCTTATCCTAAGACCCCTGGAGGGACTCACTTACCCTAGACAGGCATCGGAGGCCAGCAACTGGAAAACACCCGCTCATTGTCACTGCATCACCCTGGACACTGCCTGTAGGGACTCTGTTGGCCTCCAGCTGTCGTCCAGAGCTCCTGACAACCACACAAGGTCTGTTGGAGGGTGCCAGCAGCTAGCCTTGTTCCACCACTAATGCCCCCCTGATTCTGTCTCCTCGACTGAGCCCTGGGAACCACTCCCAGGGGCTCAGTAAAACCCCCTCAAATAGGCACAGTGCTCTTAGAGGGCAAAACCCTCACTAGGTATCCCCCTACCAATCCCCTGCGACATTCGAGAGGTTATGGATGGTAGTAACGGAGATGCAGTGAGGTTCTCCGACTTACTCAAAGGTAAGTGGCAAAGACAGATCTCAAAACCAGAACTTGGGTCTGAGACCGGCGCTTTCCTTCTCCAGTATGATCTTGGCCCCTCTCCTGAGTCAGGGTTTACACATCACTGCCACTCATGTTCTCCCACTGCTCATCGAAGCTGCATGAATTCAACAGATGAGAAGGACCCAGAGAGCTTAGCTTGCTGGAGGCTGTGCTGTGTCCCCAGGGAGCCTGGTTCATGAACACCTGGCCACAGCCTTGGATGCTGTCTGCCCTTAAAAGGGAAGGGGCAGTTGGCCGGGCTTCTTGTACCACAGCTGGGGGCTGGGATCCCGGAGCATCCCAGATATGGGACTGGCCTCCCTGGTGCTTTCAGAGGCTAGCAATCGGGCCGAAGTCAGTTTGGAAATTTCTGCGGGGCTTTGCTGTGTGGCTATGGGGACAGGAGTTGGATTCGCGGGGGTTTCACCCACTCAGCTACAGAGGGGACCACCTATAGCCCCCAGAGTCTCCCCATGCCTCATCCTTCCCCCTCACCTTGGGATTGAATGAGAGATTAGAAGCAGCTGGGACAGATCTGGAAAGATATTGAGAACCAGGAGACTAGACTGGGAAAGGAGCAAAGTCCTGGCTCATTGCTGCCCTCTGGTGGTGACAGTGGATGACACTGGAAACCCCTGACTTTGTCAAGGTGACAGTCTCCCCAGACCATCCCAGACCTTCAGGGAGAAGCTATGGGCCCCCCAGACAGAGACTGGGATCTCCCAGGAATAGGGCGGAGGTCAGAGGGCGGGCCTGCATCACCCGAAGCTGCCACGCCCTAACCAGAGGTGCCCCAAGTCCTTTTGATATGGATGGAGGCAGGTCTCAGGCTTCCCCCCACCCCAAGAACTTTTAAATTTAGGAATTGGGATGGGCAGCCAAAGCTGAATGAGGCAGGGGACAGAAAAAGGTGGTGGCTAGGGGAGGGGTCAAGGAGAATACACGAGAGAAGGCAAGGGGACACTGGAATGGCATGTTTTGGCGGATGGCGGGCTCTTCCCAGGCCCTATCTGGAGGGAGTTCCAAACTTCCCGGATCCTGTCCCTGTCTGAAATCCCCTGTCTGCCCCCAGGCCCAGCAAGAAAGGTCAGGAGGATGCCACTTCGGTGATAAAAGCAAGCTGCCCCGAAGCCGCCCCGCTGCACTCAGACCGGCATAGGGACCCGGGGAGAAGAGAGCTGGGAGGCAGAAAGACACACAGGCTCTTCAGGCAGTCACCCAGAGACCAACTTTCATCCCATAGAAAAGGGTCTCCTGGTTTTGCCTACTTCTTTTTCTTTTTAAAGAATTTGGTGGAATGGTCTACTGACTTTCAGTCATGTCCAAAACTTCTCTTTTATTAGAGCAAAAGACATAGTTATTTTATTTTCATCTAATGATACTATTTAGGGAAATCGGTTTAACATTTGTTGTTTAGTGAGTGGCCCTTGTTTCTTTTCGTCCCCAAAGCAGAAAGCCAGGCATCCCGAGTTTCTTCCCCCAGAAAGAGAAGGCCATGCTGCCACCCCAGGAATCACCCCCAAGGAATCAGCGGCACCCCAGGCCGCATTGGCACCTGCTTCTCATGACCTCCAGAAAGGTTACTCACCTCTGGTAGCTTTGTCCCAATGACCAAATCCTTTTTTGGTCACCAAAAAGAGGCCCTCAGAGAAAAGGGGGACAGGATCTCTGAGCTTCTCCAGATGGCTAGAGCAGAGAGAGGAGAGAGGATTTTCTCTGGGGTACCAGGGAATCTGTATTCTAGTCCCACCTAAAAGCTGTGCTTGCCTCCCTGATTCCACATCAGATCACTGGATCCCTCCTTGTTTCCTCCTGCCTTTGACAACAATGCTTTCAGCTGACATTTGTGGGAATGAGGATGGGGGAGGGGAAAAACAGTTTGAAATTCCCCGCTTCAGGAGGGGATGGGGAGCCCACAGGACAGTTCTGGAACAGTCCCCCCCCCCCCAGGAAATGTGGAGGATACAAATGGAGCTGGGGAGCAAGAGCCCTGAAGATACTATACTTACAAGCCCCCGCCTAAGACCAGGTCTTTTTCTATCAATCACTAGGAATTGGATCCCACAACTAAGCTGAAGTTTTCTCCCTTCCCAGGACTGCATGCCCAGCTTCATCACGGTCTCTTCCTTCTCACCACCACCAGCAGCAAATAGGAAAAACGGAGGCCTGGAGAGGTCATGCTAGCATCCCCCCGGGGTCACGCAACATGAGATGCAGAATTAGAATTCAGGAGTCCCTGGTGCTTCTTGGCAAAGTTGCAGCCAGAGCTCCCTCTATCGCCCTGGAGACCCCCTTGGGCTGTGAGTAAACTGGCCCTGAGGACCTGGAGCCCTGGGGTCAGTGAAGAAGCTGGGGTCAGGAGTCCCCTCTCAGCCCGCCCTGCCTGAGTGGACAAGCTGGAAGGGGATCCTCGGTGGACAGGGAGGTGGCAGCTGCCGGTGGAGTGGGGGGAGAGATATTTTTAGAGGTAGCTGGAAAGCAGGCATTCTGGCACACCCCCAGCTGGCGGGTGCTTCGCTCCAATGCGGGGCGGGGGGGGGGGGGCGGTGTGCAGCTCGGGGAGCCCAGGGGACTGGTGGGTGGCCGGGAGCAAGGGGGCACAGATTCCTTCGCTTTGCCCGAGTCGGGGACAGAGGGATATCCGGGCACCTCGTTCCGGGGTAGGAGAAAGAAGGACTCATTTCTCCACTACAGGGACTCCCCCACGGACACACGTGAAGGAGCGCCCTCAAACTCCACACAGCCCCCACCCCACACTGGGACCCCAGCCCTCCCCTACTTCGGGGAGCCCAGGACGCATGCGGGGAGCCGCGGCGGTAGAGGTCTGTCCCGGCTTAGTTTAGAGTGTAAAGAGTGAGGAGAGGGGCTAGCTGAGGAATTTGGGCGCAGGATGGGGCAAGGGGTGCTTACGGGAATTGGAGGGGACGCGGTGTCTTATCCACCCCCCGGCTTCTGGCCTCCGGCTCACGAGTCCCTCCAGTCCCGAGGGGCCGTGGATGATGTGCGTCTGGGCCGTCCCCTCCACCTGCCCCCCATCCCCCCGGGCCGCCGCCGCGTCCCCTTTAAATGCCCGGGAGCCGGAGCCCGAGCCGCGGCCGGCGCTGCGGCTGCCGCAGCACCCGGGCCCACCGCAGTCCCCACACGTCACAAGCGATTGTCCAATCATGGAGGCGCCGGCGCACATCAAAGGGGCGGGCCGCCTGCGGGCCACGCCTCCCGGCTGCCCCGCAGGCTCCCCGAGCGCGAGCGAAGGTGGGGTTGCGCGCCGGGAGAAAGGGGAGGAGAGGGGAGACTGAGCGCATCCCTCCGGAGGAGCGTGGGTGGGGGGCACCCTCGCTGGAGCGGCTGCGGGGCTCTCCGTGAGTCCCTGCCCACACACCCAAAAGTGTCAGGGCTGTGCCTCCAGGGCGCCGAGCCTTGAGATTTGCAGAGATGCACCCCTACCGTCAGCCCCCATTCCCTTCTTCGCTCCTAAGCCGAGCGGTAGGCGCCGTGGGACCCAGTCCAGGAAAAGCGGTTCCTCCCCTCCGCGTGGAGTCGCTGCACCTCGCCTCTTGGGACCCTTCCTCGGTTACAGGTTACAGGGGATTGCCGGGGGAGGGGCTCTCCCACACCCCTACCCCGTAAGCACTGATTGAAGGACCTGACTGCCTGCCCTTTGCAAGTGGTGTTGTAAATAAAAAATCCACTTTCTCTTCGTAAGAGTCGGTGCTGAGCCGCTCTGTCCGCGCAGCCGATGGTTAAGGAGAAGCTTTTGCTTCAGCAGCAGAGAGCCAAAACTTCTATATACTGAGAACGAACTCTGAACAGAGTACATACTGTACGAGGTTGCTGTACTTATAGTTGAATATTCACATCAGGAGAAATTATTTGCCTGAGTTCAAACCAAGGCTGGCGTCGCCCTCGTGGCCCTCGTGGCTCTGGGGCTCACAAAGGAGCAGGGTGGATGCGGAGCGCAGGCCCCCCAGGCCTGGGTCTAAATCTGCCCCGGCTCTGCTCCTCCAAGAGAGTCCACAGGTGGAAAGGCCCTGTGTCTTGGCAGCCCATGGGGCTGGAAACCTGCGAGGGTCAGCAAAGAATGACCCTGTGGGGGGGCGCTAGTGTGGCCAGGACAAGTTTCCACATGTACAAAGGAGAATGAGGACTTAGAGCTGCTTAAAAACCCTTAACCTTAGCTTCCAGCGCCGCAGCTCCTCCACTGCTTGCTGCTTATGCCCCTGTCCACACTGCCCACCCTCTCTTCCTGCTGTGCAGCACCCCTGATGTTTCTCAGGAACACTCCTGCCCCATTTGCTGGGTGAGCCTGCCCTTTGTCACACATCTAGAAGCTCCTTTTATTACACGGATCCCCGTGTGCTGCCCGGGCACATGGGAAATGCGGTCGGTATACTTGCATGGGTCTGCTCCCGGAATCCTCACCACTCTGTGAGATGGTGCATGGCTCCTTTTGCTGTTGGGAAATCAAGGCACGAAGAATTGAGCTTGCCTAGGGTCATCCAGCAGGTGAGTGGTAGAGCTGGGCTTCCAGCCTGGTTCCCCCCCCCCTTTTTTTTAAATTTGTCAGAGAGAGCGAGTACAAGCAGGGGGAGCAGCAGGCAGAGGGAGAAGCAAGCTCCCTGCTGAGCAGGGAGACCCACACAAGACTAGATTCCAGGACCCTGGGATCATGACCTGAGCTTAACTGATTGAGCCACCCAGGCGCCCCCCACTCTGGTTGCCTTAACCTTTACCGACACGGTGCCCCTCCTTCAGCATCTGCCACCCTTTCTCTCCTGTCAGCAACAGGAGGGTAGAGACCACGCTTGCCTTGTGCATTAGTGTCCTGTTACCCCCAGCACATAGAGCCCTGGCACACAGCAGGCCTTCGAAGGTTGTTGAATGAAACACATCTCCCACTGTGGTCAGCTCAACTTGGCACCCCTGTTGGTGTCTCCCCATTTCATTTTCTCACTGACTGGTCCTTCCAGAATTATCTCCATTTTCCAACAGGGAAATTGAGGCTCAGAGAGATCAAATGATTTGTGCAGGCACTAGATTCTGATCCCAGTCCTGATGATTCACATTCTTTGAGCTGTTTCCCAATTCGCCCATGGGGCTGAGGGTGGGGCGGGCGGTAACTTTCTGTTATGGCCAAAGCCAGTCGGTACTGGCCACTTCTGCCTTCCAGCCCTGGGGGTATCAGAGCCCCTCCTCTGTGTAGAGCTCCTCTGTGCAATAAATCTAGAAACTCCCAGTTCCTTCTTGGGCAGTTGGACAAGTTGGATGATCAGCCGTGTGTCTGAAGAGGGGGCCAGAATGGGAAGGGGAGTCCGACCTCCCACCTCACCCCATCCCCGTGCCCAGCAGGGTGAGGCCTCTGCCCTGCACTCAGCTGCAGAACTTCCTCTCTCCCTGTGGGGTTCACCGTAGAACTCCTGTCAGTCAGTCTGGCAGAGGGCTTGTGGGGACTGGGGTCATCTGAGGCGACAGAGACAGGAATCTGGGGAAGCCTGATTCAGGTGGCCAGGGATGGGGCTCTCCAGTGGTCCTTGACAAAGAGGGTGTGACTGTCTCCTAAGGGTTTGGTGTTAGAGCCAGGGAGGCCCGGAATGGGGACCAGGGCTTCTGGCTCTCTGACAGGCCTGGTGGGGGGAGGGGCAGTGGCGGAAACTACATCTTGGGGAAGGAGTGTGCCCTGCACACAGCCCCACAACAGCCCTGGGCGATGGGGTTTAGTATTCTCATTTTTAACCTTGAGAAAGCAGAAGCTTGGGGACATTAAGAAAGTACCTTGCCCAAGGACGCTGTGTAGCAAGTCGTGGTCAGCTCCCCTGCGGAGGTCTGCCCCGGTCTGTGTGGGGGAGGCTGAGGGACTTCAGTGACCTGGCGACCAGCAGGTGGGCTTAGCACCAGAGGCCAGTTCTGCGAGTTCTCCTCCAGGAGCTCTGGGCCTAAGGGGTTGTGCTGGGGCGTAGGGACTTCTCAGGGCTCTCGTCTCCTTCAGAGACAATAGTCACTGGCATTGATGGGGTGCTTCCTGTGTTTCAAGCAGTGTTCTACGGGCTCCACTCTCTTCATTCTCACATCAGCCCTGGGATCTATTCGTTCCTCCACTTTACAGATGAGAAAAATGAGGCACAGAGTGCTGTGTCATTTGTCCAAGGTCCCAGAGCTCCGAAGTGGCAGAAGCAGAATTTGAACACGGGCTGTCAGCGGCCGAGTTCCATTGTTAATCAGAACGTCCCATGACCGGATGTCCCATGACGGGCTTTCAAGGTTTCGAGCGGCCCTTCTGTGGATGGGAGCGGGCTGTCTCACTCCCACCCCAGTGCTCGGAAGAATCCGGCAATAAGACAGATCAAGGTTCAGACCTTCAGAGCTGTGTCTCATCGTTGGCTGTGGACCGGCTCCTGCTCTCGGGGTTCTCCCTATAATACAGAATTCATTTGTCCTGTCTTTCACTGGACAACTGTTAGCTGGGTCTGCACTGGGAGGTAAGATGGGAGAAGATACAAACCCTGGCCTCAGGGAATTTGCTATCTAGAGAGGAGACCAGGGTGAAGCCAACAGTTTTCCCCAAAAGAGTGTCGGACAATTAACAATCTTTTCTGCCTGGAAATGTTCTGTCTTGGACTTCAGCAGGCAAAGCACCGAGGACCTGAGGTGCCTCCGACATAAGGAGGAGACTCAAATTCCGGCGGTCACATGTCCCCCACCCTCCCAAGATGCCCCATCCTGACCACTGTCCTTCCCTGTCCCACCTCAACTCCTCGTCTAGCCTGCTGCTGGCTTCCTCTCCCTTCTTTCTCCAGAACGGCCTTTCCCCACACTTGCCACTTTCCCTCCCTGCCATCCCACAGCACACTCACCCCGACAGAGCTGTCCACTGTCCCCCCTCAGTAAGCAGCAAGGATGGGGAGTCAAGGGCAGAGGGAACTGGGTCGAGAGGTGAATGCACGGATATCCCTTCTGCTACCCATGGCAGGTGGTTGAGAAAGTCACCCCCTTCCCCACCCTGGCGCCCTCGTTAGGCCAGGAAGTCCTTACGGTCTGACTCAAATCCCACTTGCTGGGATAGGTCCTCTCCTTTGGCTTGTAACACACCCCCCTTCTAGGTAACAGCTTTCAGAAACTTGAAGTCTGCCACGCCATTTCCTCCATTTTTTGCAAATGTCCCATTAAAGAGAACAAGGTGATTCCATCTCTGCCTGCCTGGTGTCCCTGGTTACTTTTTGCATCCCTCTCCTGCTCACTGTGTAATAGCCTTCTTTCAGACTTTCAAATGTGCTACCACAGGCCCTTTGCACTTGCCATGGTCTCTTTCCAGAGTACTTCCCACTGCATCCATCCCACTGAGTTCAGGGCTCAGCTCATCTGTCACTTCTAAAAGGAAACTTGTCCTGCCCAGATACCCTCCCTCTCTTATTACACACCCCCACAGCACCCTGGGCTCCTCCTGGCCGATTGATTAGTATCTACTTCCCTCAGACTATCAGCTCCACAACAATAGGGACCAGAGTGGGTTTGCTCCCATAGTATTCCCAGAAGCTGGTACAGGCCCTGATCTGGAGTAGCTGTTCATAAAACATTTGTTGCCTGAAGGATGGTAGACTCTCAATCTCAGCTACTTTGTGTGGGGTCTGGCCTTAAACCTGGAATGACACCATGGGAGTCTCCTGGCTTAACCTGGAGGTCTGACTGGGGATATGCTATCCAAGGAAGGGCCAGCAGCTCAGCTTCCCCTGAGCACCCCACCCCACTGAGGAACCTCCCTATCCCCCAGGCAGTTCTGTGCTTTCGGGAGCTGGAGAAGATGCACCCTTAGAATAAGAGTCCCACGTGTATTCAGTAGGCTTTGTAGTTTACAAAACACTGTAATTCACATTATTTTCCCGACGAGGAAAGTGAAGTGGAGAGAGGTCAGGGGACAAGTCCAAGGTGGCTAAGGCAACCTTTGAATGCCGGTCTTTTGAAACCATCCAGTTTTTTTTTTTTTTAAGATTTTATTTATTTATTTGACAGACAGAAACACAGTGAGGGAGGGAACACAAGCAGGGGGAACACAAGAGAGAGGGAGAAGCAGGATTCCCGCGAGCAGGGAGCATGATATGGGGCTTGATCCCGGATCTCTGGGATCATGACCTGAGCTGAAGGCAGTCGCTTAACCAACTGAGCCACCCAGGCACCCCTTAAACCAGCCAGTTTTTCTAAGGCCATTGTACAAGGGGGAGAGAATGTACTGCCAGCCAGCAAAGATGCCAAGATCCTGAGGCTTTGTTCTTTTTTTATTCATTCATCCATGTAGGCACGCGTGCATTCCTTTGTTCAGGTTCCTGTCTTGCCTCCCCAGAGGCCAAGGTCGAGCTCTAGTGTTCTGGAACAGTGGTCTGCCTGTGAGTGGCCTGAGCTTGCTCTAAATACTTTTTTGTGTTTACATATAAAAGTGCATTTTTCATGTAAGTTTTCAAAAGGTTCCCTGAAACCACCTATCCTTCCCTCCTCTCTCTGCGGAATGTTTAAGAACCACTGGTACATACATGCTAACTCAGTACAAATAACAGCAGCCCCCCAGCTCATCAGTCTGCCCCTCCCGTTTGGGTGACTAAGGCCCCAGCACATGACGTCTCTGGCCAAAGTGATAAACCTGGTGTCTGGAGCACGTGAGTCCCCCACCAGCCCAGCCACCCTGGGACAGCTGCTCTCAGCCACGGCTCTGGGGAGAGAACCCCGTAGAAACACACACGCATGCGCACACGTACACACGCACATACACACAACACCCTCAGCTCTAAAACTGCTCTTGACTCCAGGAAGCTACTTTGGTTTTTTCTCTCCAGTATGAGTAACACTCAGTACTGCCCACAAAGGTGACATTTATTAAAGGCTTGCGTGTGTCAGACTCTGTGATGCCTACCTATCTCCTCATCCTTTTTTTTTTTTTTAAGATTTTATTATTTATTTGAGAGAGATGCAGTGAAAGAGGGAACACAAGCAGGGGGAGTGAGAGAGGAAGAAGCAGGCTTTCCGTGAGCAGGGAGCCCGATGTGGAGCTTGATCCCAGGCCTTCGGGATCATGACCTGAGCTGAAGGCAGACACCCAACAACTTAGCCACCCAGGTTTCCCCTCCTTTTTTTTTTTTTTTTTTTAATTTGTATTTAAATTCTAGCTAGTTACCATCCTCCTTGCCTTTTTAAATCCCCAGAACTGGCCTTTGAATGGAGGAACTTGCCCAAGGCAGGGAAGAGGTAGAGGTGGACCTGGGCTGGGGGCCGAGGAAATCTCAGTGTGTTTAAGGTGCTTCAGAGACTGGCGGTAGTCAGGACTCTTAGATCCCTGTGAGTACGAAGCCTAGATGCATTCTGCTGGAGTCATTCCTACCTTCATTCTTTCTTTCTTTCTACAATTTTTTTTTAAAGATTTTATTTGAGGGGCGCCTGGGTGGCTCAGTTGGTTGGGCCTCTGCCTTCGGCTCAGGTCATGATCCCGGAGACCTGGATCGAGTCCCGCATCGGGCTCCCTGCTCGGCAGGAAGCCTGCTTCTCCCTCTCTCACTCGCCCTGCTTGTGTTCCCTCTCT
>PITA01024200.1:0-26679 GCA_004023965.1 Spilogale gracilis
GAAGGAAAGCAAATGGGAACTAGGGTAATCTAGGGAGGGAAACGAAACAACAGAGATTTTGAACACAGAAACAAACTGAGGGACTTGGAGGGAGGGGGGTGGAGGGATGGGAGAGCCTGGTGGT
Source organism: Spilogale gracilis (assembly GCA_004023965.1). Lineage (NCBI taxonomy): Eukaryota > Metazoa > Chordata > Mammalia > Carnivora > Mephitidae > Spilogale > Spilogale gracilis. The sequence goes on from PITA01024200.1 coordinate 125, forward strand.
GGGTACTGGGGACACCTAAAGCGGGGAGCACTGGGTGTGGGGAATGGGGAATGAATCTTGAAACACTGGAAAAAATATTTAGTAACAATAAAAAAAAAAAGAAAATAACTTTAAGAAATGAGAAGAAGATGAACAGATAGGAAATTGGGAATACAGAATAAAAGTAGAAACTAATCTAGAAAGTCTAAAATATGAATAGTGGAGGTTTTAGAAAGAGAGAATAATAAAACAATGGGTGATATCATTAACAAAATAATTCAAGAATTCTTCCAGATGAAACACATGAATTGCCAAAGTAAAAGGTTTTATCATAAGTCCAGAAAAGTGGATGAAAAAAATATAGATACCAAGCCTCATAGTTTTGAGGTAGTGAAATGTTGGGGACAAAAAAAAAAGGGAAGAAAGAAGAAAGAAAGAAAGAAAGAAAGAAAGAAAGAAAGAAAGAAAGAAAGAAAGAAAGAGAAAAAGAAAAAGTGGAAAAAGAAAATAAACCCCATATTCTTTAAACGTCTAAATTAAGAAAAAGTCACATACAAAGATCAGGAATAAAATGGTTTGGATATGTCCAAATAGATTTGTATATCAGAATGATACCACCTTACACCAGTCAGAATGGCCAAAATTAACAAGACAGAAAACAACAAGTGTTGGAGAGGCTGCGGAGAAAGGGCAACCCTCTTACACTGTTGGTGGGAATGTAAACTGGTGCAGCTGCTTTGGAAAACAGTGTGGAGATTCCTTAAAAAATGAAAGATAGAGCTACCCTATGACCCTGCAATCACACTACTGGGCATTTACCCCAAAGATACGGATGTAGTGAAAAGAAGGGCCATATGCACCCCAATGTTCATTGCAGCAATGGCCACAATCACCAAACTGTGGAAAGAGCCAAGGTGCCCATCAACAGATGAATGGATAAAGAAGATGTGGTACATACATACAATGGAATACTATGCCTCCATCAGAAAGGATGAATATCCAACTTTTGTAGCAACATGGACTGGACTAGAAGAGATTATGCTGAGTAAATAAGCCAAGAAGAGAAAGCCAAGTATCACATGGTTTCACTTACTTGCGGTGCATGAGAGGTAACCTGGAGGACAGTGGGAGAAGGAAAGTAAATGGGAACTAGGGTAATCTAGGGAGGGAAACGAAACAACAGAGACTTTGGACACAGAAACAAACTGAGGGACTTGGAGGGAAGGGGGTGGAGGGATGGGAGAGCCTGGTGGTGGGTACTGGGGACACCTAAAGTGTGGAGTACTGGGTGTGGGGAATGGGGAATGAATCTTGAAACACTGGAAAAAAAATTTTTAGTAACAATAAAAAAAAAAAGAAATGCTACAAGCATGCAGGCAAAATTCTGAAAAAAAAAATTTCCACAACAGAATTATATAACCAAGCTATCATATAAAAATGAAGATAAAATATATTTTCACATATGCAAGTTCTTGAAAAATGTACTTTTCACACACACTTTATTTAAGAATGTAAAGCAAGAAAGGGAATATTGAAAATATACAGAAGGAATTTCCAGGAGGATCCAGAGATAGTCTTTGTGCAGAGACATAGAGAGCAACCAGTCCCTATTGAAGCAAGTGATCTGAGAGATGACCATGTTCATTACTTTACTCATCAACTATACACTGATCCCCTACTTGTGTATTACTCTGCTAAGTGCTTAGCATGCATCAGTGAACAAAGCAGAGACAGATATGTGTGCCCTCATGGAGCTTATGTTCTGTTGTCAGGGAGAGGAAAACAATAAACAGTAAGCAAGTATATAATGTGTCGTCCTTTTAAAATTTAAGTCAGATCATGTGACTTCTCTGCCCTCAGGCTTCCGAAAGCTTCCTATTTCACATAAGGTGAAAGTTCATATCTTTACAGTGGCTCACAGTCTCCCCCCTTCCCCCCTTTGCTTTTTTTGAAATCCTCAAAATACTTGCAGCTTATGTCCACTAGTCACCATGGCCTTTTTGCAGTTGGGCACATCATGATTATAGACATGCTTCCACCTTAAGATACGGTTTTAGCTATTTCTTCAATCAGTATTATTTTATCCCAAGTGACTTCTTGGCCAAATCCTCACCTCCTTCAAGTTGTTACTCAAATATTGTCTTCTAAATGAGGCCAGCACAAACCAGAGAGAAAGGAATTAAGGAAGAGTTCAAAGTTTTGTAGGATGGGATTGCTTTCAGCTGAAATGGAGATGACTGCCTTTGGAGAAGATTCTGGGTGTGGTGAGGTGAGGTTAGAAATTTATCTTTGACACTGAGTTTCAGATATCCACTAGAAATGTAAGTCACGTTGGCAAGAAGGATTATGAGTCAGGAATTTGTGAGAGACACCTGAAGATGAATTTATTGAGTGTTGTCATAACTAATATCCCTACTGTCATTATATTATCTTTTTAAATTTTTCACTGTGTTATCTTTTTAAGCTGAAGACAAAGGTTGGATGATCCTGACCCCACTTTAAGTCTAAATAAATAAAATCTTAAGAAAGGAAGTTTATGTTATAATAAAATCTTTAAAATTTATAATAAAATCTCTTTAAGAAAGAAACTTGTAATTTCTTTTTAAAAGAGATTTAATTTATTGTAAACAAAAATTTCTTTTTAAAAAAGATTTCTTTATTTGACAGAGAGATAGCAAGAGGGGAAACACAAGCAGGGGGTGGTGAAGGAGAAGCAGGCTTCCCGCTGGGCAGAGAACTGGATATGGGACTGGATCCCAGGATTCTGGGATTATGACCTGAGTCAAAGGCAGACACTTAACGACTGAGCTACCCAGGCACCTCTAACTTTTTAAAATTTCTCATACTGTTTAGGAAATGATAAAAGTATTTACTAACTTAGGGTTGAATGTAATACGATGAGGATGCATGTGTAATCATTAAGATAATGATGACAAGAACACTTTAAAGACTGTAGCCAATAAGCTAATAGAATTTTAAGGGCTAATTTACCTTTCATGGTAGGAAATCAACTCATATCCTATCAATAAGCATATATCAATAAGCAGAAATATCAGTAACACTTTTAGAGTTACTGAGAATCTACCAAAATAACTGAAAAACAGAAATAGTTTCAAGTAGTCACCTCTGGAAGTTGAGACTACTATTTAGGGCATAGCATAACAAACTTTTACTTTTTGTCTTATGGTCTTATCTACTGCCTACATTTCATTACGTACATGCAATGTTTTGAGCATATTTTTAAGCAACATTTTTATGTTGGAAAATTATACACTTTACCCACTTCACTTAAAAACATTTTAAACCTATAGTTAGATTTAGAGTTAGAGTTCTTCATCTTTGTTGTACTAGTAAATTTCTGATTCTTTAAGACAGTTTAAATATTTCTTTGAAACAGTCTTCACTCTTCTGGCTATACTTCATTGCTTTAATCTCTGAGTTGTTACAGTGTTTTGCAGTTACTATACATCTTTTAAAGTGGTTGTAGTATCTTTTTTTACTTCCAGTCTGCAGGCAGAGATTATTTTGTTATCCTGTTACCCCAGCACCTAGCAAAAATCTGATACTTTTAGATTATAGTCATTAAATGTTGAAAGGACAAGAGGATATAGATCCCTTACCTCTTTGATTAGGTTTATTCCTAAGTATCCTATGGTTTTTGGTGCAACTGTAAATGGAATCAACTCCATAATTTTTTTTTCTTCAGTCACACTGTTGGTGTATAGAAATGCAACTGATTTCTATGAATTGATTTTGTATCCTGCCACATTGCTGAATTGCTGTATGAGTTCTAACAATTTTGAGGCAGAGTCCTCTGGGTTTTCCATATAAAGTATCATGTCATCTGCTGAAAGTGAGAGTTTAACTTCTTTGCCATGGAACACTTATGAAAGAAATTGAGGAAAACACAAAGAGATAGAAAAACATCCCATGCTCATGGACTGGAAGAATAAACATTGTTAAAATGTCTATGCTACTCAGAGAAATCTACACATTCAATGTAATCCCTATCAAAATACATTTGATGTTTTTCACAGAGCTGGAACAAAAAAATCCTAAAATTCATATAGAACCAGAAAAGACACTGAATAGCCAGAGGAATGTTGCAAAAGAAAACCAAAGCTGGGGGCATCACAATTCTGGACTTCAAGCTGTATTACAAAGCTGTGATCATCAAGACAGTATGGTACTGGCACAAAAACAGACACATAGATCAGTGGTACAGAATAGGGAGCCCAGAAATGGACCCTCAACTCTATGGTCAACTAATCTTCGACAAAGCAGGAAAGAATGTCCAATGGAGAAAAGATAGCCTCTTCAATAAATGGTGCTGGGAAATTTGGACAGCCACATGCAGAAGAGTAAAACTGTACCATTATACACAAGGACAAACTCAAAATGGATGGAAGACCTAAATGTGAAAGAGGAATCCTTCAAAATCCTAGGAGAACACAGGAGAACACACCAAAATCACAGGAGAACACAGGCAGTAATCTCTCCGATCTTGGCTGTGGTAGCCTCTTGTAAGACATCTCTAAAGCCAAGGGAAACAAAAGCAAAAATGAACTATTGGGACTTCATCAAGATAAAAGCTTTTGCACAGCAACGGAAACAGTCAACAAAACCAGAAGGCAACCTATGGAATGGAAGAAGGTATTTGCAAATGACGTATCTTATAAAAGGCTAGCATCAAAGATCTGTAAAGACCTTATGAAACTCAACACTCAAAAAGCAAATAATCCAGTCAAGGAATAGGCAAAAGACATGAACAGACATTTCTCCAAGGAAGACATACAAATGGCCAATAGACACATGAGAAAAAATGCTCCACCTCACTTGTCATGAAAACCACAATAAGATAGTTATAATATCTCACAACAAGATCTTACAATAGTTAGAATGGCTAAAATTACCAAAACAGAAAACAAAAAATGTTGGCAAAGATATGAAGAAAGGGGAACCCTTTTACTCTGTTGGTGGGACTGCAAGCTGGTACAGCCACTCTGTAAAAGTGTGGAGGTTCCTCAAGACATTAAAAATAGAGCTACACTATGACCCAGCAATTGCACCACTATCTGTTGACCCCAAAGATACAGATGTAGTGAAATGAAGGGTTACCTGCGACCCAATGTTTATAGAATCAATGTCCACAAAAACCAAACTGTGGAAGGAGTCAAGGTGTCTTTCAACAGATGAATAAAGAAGATGTGGTTTATATATACAATGGAATGTTACTCAGCCATCAGAAAGGATGGATGCCTACCATTTACATCAATGTGGATGGAGCTGGAAGGCATTATGCTATGTGAAATAAGTCAGTCAGAGAAAGACAATTATATGGTTTCCTTCATATGTGGACTATAAGGAATAGTGCAGAAGGATCATAGGGGAGGGGAGGGAAAAATGAATGGGAAAAAAATTAGAGAAGGAGAGAAGCCACAAGCGACTCTTGACTGTGGGAAACAAACTGAAGGTTGAAGAAGGGGAGGTAGATGGGGGATGGGCATTAAGGAGGGTCCATTATGTGATGAGCACTGGATGTTATATGAAACTAATGAATCATTGAACACTACGTTAGAAACTAAAGATGTACCAAATGTTGGATAATTGATTTTAAATTAAAAAAAGGAGGTCTTTCTGTTCCCTTATTGCAGGGGAAGAAATTCTATTTACTAAGGGCTCACTTATTTCAAGGGCTTTGAGCATTCTGTTCAGTCTTCTGTAGCCAGACTTTGCTCTTCTGCTTGGTATGTGTCTACACTGCATTTAGCAGTATGTGTGGTACTAAATGTTGCCTTTCTCATCCTTCCCCCCCCCACAAGTAAGGTTCTACTACTTGTTTTTGGCACTAGTATAAGCTGGTTCATGGAGTCCAAACATCTACAAAATTGAAAAAGTCAATTATACATTGGGTGTCCCAAGTTCCATTGTTGAATTATACCATTTCGTATGGTTTTTAATATGAAAAATTCCAAACATATATAGGAAGTTGTGCAATGAACTGATGCCCCATTATCGAGCTTCAGTAGTTATCAATAAATGGACAATCTTGTTTTAGCTGTGTCCCACTCCCACCCACACAGCCCTTCAAAAATATTTTGAAGCAAATTTAAGACAAGATACAATTTCATCTACAAATATTTTAGTTTTAAAAGACTTAAATATTAATTTCCTAATATCCTCAACCAGTGCTCACATTTCTGTGTGTGTGTGTGTGTGTGTGTGTGTGTGTATGTATTTGTATGTCTATCTGAATTGAGATCCAAATTAGATCCATATGCAGTCATTTGTTGATATATCTCATCTCTTTTTAATTGTTTTTCCTACATCTCATTTTCTTTACTTGTAATATTTTTATTGTTGAAAAAACAAAGTGTTTGGTTCTGAGAAGTTTCTCAAGTCTGATGTTTATTTATTGTTTCCACCTCATGTAATTGAACATATTTCTTTGTCCCTTGAATTTCTCTAAACTGATCAGATTCAGTTTCTTGTTTTTTTTTGTTTTTGTTTTGTTTTGCAAGGCTATGTTTTAGGTGGTGATCTGTACTTCCTTCAGAAAGTATGTAATGCTTCATCACTCTTTCGGCAAATTTAGTCATTAATGATCATATTCATTAGAGATTTGAAATAGTGACACTCAAATTTTATCATTAATCTTTATCACTTGGAAGAGAAACTTTTATTAATTCTATGGTTACTCTGATACTGACATAACCTGAAGATGTTGTAGGTTTAGTTTTGGAGCACCACAATAAAGCATATATCACAATTTAATGAGTCAAATGAATTTTTTCAGTATATATAAAAGCTATATTTACATGATACTTTTGCTTATTGGGTGTGTAATAGTATTGTATCAAAAAGAACATACATATCTTAATTGAAAATACTTTCTTGCTAAAAAATGCTGACCATGCTCTGAGCTTTCAGCAAGTCATAATTTTTTTGCTGATGAAGAGTCTTGCCTTGATGTTGATGGTTGTTGGCTGATCAAGAGGGTGGTTGTTAAAGGCAGGGTGACTGAGGGTGACTGACTCTTTCACAGATAATTTCTCTATACCATCAAATGTTGTTTGATAGCACTTTACCCACAGAACTTCTTTTGAAGTTGGAATCAATTCTCTCAAACCATGCTGCTGCTTTATCAACTAAGTTTATGTAATATTCTGCATCCTTCATTGTCATTTCAACAATCTTCCCAACATCTTCTCCAAGAGTAGATTCCATCTCAAGAAACCACTTTTTTTGTTCAACTATAAGAATCAATTCCTTCTCTATAAAGCTTTCTCATGAGATTGCAGAAATTCAGTCACATCTTCACACCATTTCTACTTTTTGTTTTTTTGCTATTTCTACCACATCTGCAGTTACTTTCTCTAGTGAAATCATAAATCCCTCACAATCATCCATGAGAATTGGAATCAAGTTCTAAACTCCAGTTAATGTTGATATTTTCACTTCTTCTCATGAATCACAAATGTTCTAAATGGCATATATATTATCGTGACTCCTCTCCAGAAGGTTTTCCATTTACTTTGTTTATATATATTAGAGGAATCAGTGTTGATGGGAGCTACAACCTTATGAAATACATTTCTTAAATAATACTTTAAAGTCAAAATAACTCCTTAAATTTATGGGCTGCAGAATCGGTGTTATGTTAGCAAGCATGAAAACAGTATTAATCTCATTGTACATCTCCATGATAGCTATTGGGTGACCAGATGCATTGTCCATAGCAGTCATATTTTGAAAGGACTTTTTGTTATTATTTTTTTAGTTCTGAGCAGTGGGTTTCAAAATGGGTCGGCTTAAAAATATTCAGTAAACTGTGTTGTATATAAATTAAGTCATCTAGGCTTTGTTGTTTCACTGGTAGAATAGTGGCAGAATGGATTTACCATAATTCTCAAGGGCTCATGGATTTTGGAATGGTAAATGAACAACCAGTTGCATTAATCCCTAACTAGAGTCAGCCCTGTCCTTTGATGATTTGAAGCCAGGCATTGACTCTCTAGCTGTGAAAGTTCTACGTGGCATCTTTTCCCAATGTAATTTACATGTACATTGAAAGTCTGTTGTTTAATGTAGCCACTTTCATTAATTATTTAATCCAGGTGTCTAGATAACATGCTGCAGCTTCTACATCACCACTTGCTGCTTCACATTGCACTTTTATGTTATAGAAATGGCTTCTTTCCTTAAACATCATGAACCATCCATTGCTAGCTTCAAACTTTTCTTCAGCTTCTTCTCTCCCCTCAACCTTCATGGAATTGAAGAGAGTTAAAGCTTTGCTCTGAATCAGACCTTACTTAAGGGGATGTTTTGTGGTTGCTTTGGTTTTCTGTCCAGATCATTAAAACATTCTCTGTATCAGCAATAAGTCTGTTTCACTTTCTTATCATTTGTGTGTTCACTGGAGTAGTACTCGTTTCCTTCAAGAAAGTTTCCTTTTCATCAACAACTTGGCTAACTGGAACAAGAGTGTACTAGCTTTTGGTTTATTTCAGCTTTGGACCCCTGCTTTCCTCACTAAGCTTAATAATTTCTAGCTTTTGATTTAAAGAAAAGTGTCACACTTTCTTTTTGTAAACAGTTAGAGGCCTTTATAGGGTTATTAATTAGTCTAATTTCAATATTGCTGTGTATCAGGGAAAAGACATGTTAAAGAACTGGGAATGAAACTGGGAAGGCTAGCTGGTGGAGTGGTCAGATCATTAAGTTCACTGTCTTATATGGCCACAGTTTGTGGCACCCCAAAACAGTGACAATAGTAACATCAAAGATCACTGATCACAGATCATTGTAACAAATATAAGAATAATGAAGTCTAGGAGGCATCAGGTAGCTTAGTTGATTAAGCATCTGACTTTTGATATCAGCTCAACTCAGGGTCACAAGTTCAAGATCCATGTTGAACTCCATGCTGGGCATGGAGCCTGCTTAAAAAAAAAAGAGAGAGAAACTTTAAAATAGTGTGGGAATTACCAAACTGTGACATAGAAGTGAAGTGCGCAAATGTTTTTGGAAAAATTGTGCCAGTAGACTGGCTTAATGCAGGATTGTCACAACAAAAACATCTACAAAGTACAGTAAAGTGAAGTGCAGTAAATGATTCTTTTATATACCTATTTTCTTTTTTTTAATTTAAAATCAATTAACATATATTATTATTTTCAGAGGTAGAGTTTAGTGATTCATCTGTTCCTATAACTCTCAGTGGTCATTCCACCAAATGCCCTCCGAAATGCCCATCACACAGTTACCCCTTTCCCTCCAGCAACACTGTTTTCTATAGTTAAGAGTCTCTTATGGTTTGTCTCCCCCTCTGGTTTCATTTTGTTTAATTTTTCCCTCCCTTTCCCTATGTTCATCTGTTTTGTTTTTTAAATTTCACAGATGATTGAAATCATATGATATTTGTCTTTCTCTGACTCATTTTCCTTAGGACAATACCCTCTAGTGATTTTCTAGCATATATTTAAAATTTTTATGTTAATTAAAAATACTTGGTATGTTTCAATGTCTTGAAGTTTTTATTCTTATTTATGCTTCAACTCTCCATCTTACTGTGATGGAAACATTTACTGCTAGTCTTGGTAGTTTTCTTCATATTCCTGGCTCATCTTATACTTTCCCTTCTTATTCTTGAAATCATCATTTCTCCAAGAAGCATTTGTTTCTTTTACTGGGAATGGGATTAGACTCCACAATCTAGGTGTTAAGGGAACACAACCATTTTTAGTTAGTGAACTTAAATCAGAATGAGCACAATCTACTAGAAAAGAGCTGGTGGGGGGCTTTAGAATTAGACTCAGATAGAAATTTTCTTTTTTCAAGATTTTATTTATTTGACAGAGAGAAACACAGCCAGAGAGGGAACACAAGCAGGGGGAGTGAGAGAGGGAGAAGCAGGCTTCCCACCGAGCAGGAAGCCTGATGTGGGGCTCGATCCCGTCTCCGGGATCATGACCTGAGCCAAAGGCAGTCATTTAACCAACTGAGCCACCCAGGCACCCCCTCAGATAGAAATTTTAACTCTACCCCTTATGCCTAGATACATATAGCCAATACTTAAATTTTTTACCCTAACTTTCTTTCTCTTTAAAATAGATTGTAGAATGACCATTAATTTCCAATACAGAGTACCTTGAAAGGGAAGTGCCAAGGTGGAAACTATGGGAATCATAGCATAGACATGAGGTGAGGTGCTGTTTGGCTGTGCTGTAGTGAAGTTGCTTAAAGGTAGTTTGGTGGAAACAAGTGGCCCACACTCCAGACACAGGTGATGCATGCAAGGTGTCTAATGCTATGATTTAATGCTGGTAATTTTGTTATTTCTGTGTTTCTAAAATTGAATCCAAGCATACCAGACATCACAGAAGGTATAATTATGCCCTATACACAAGACTCTACTGCTAATAGTTTATAGATTCATTCATTCATTCATTCATTCATTCATTTATTTTTTATTCAGTAATTAGCATGCACCAGGCACTGTTTTAGGTTCTTGGCACCAAATGGGCAGGGGTTCTATTGTCAAGGGCTTTTTTCTTTTTTTTTTTTTTCCTGTTTCAACCTAGATTTTATTGATTGATTGATTGATTGATTGTTACTTAAGTTTTTAATTTTTCAGTGTTCCAAGATTCATTCCCCATTCCCCACACCCAGTGCTCCACACATTAGGTGCCCCTGGTACCCACCACCAGGCTCTCCCATCCCTCCACCCCCCTCCCTCCAAGTCCCTCAGTTTGTTTCTGTGTCCAAAGTCTCTGTTGTTTTCAAGGGCTTTTTTTTTCTTTTACAGTGGAAGAAAGACAGTAAAGTGGGGGAAATGAAATAAGTTAAAATCAGAAAATGATGAGTACTTTGTAAAAAATAAAGCAGAGGGAAGAGGCATAGAGAGGTGCTATGAAGAGTACAGGAAAAGTGTTACTTGAGAAGGTAGTTATATTTGAGTCAAGAATTTAAGGTTACAGAAAAATCTGTCAGGTGTTGATTTGGAAAGAGAGAGATGTAGGAAGTGGGAATGGCCAGTACCAAGGCCCTGAGAAGCAAGCATGCTTGACCATTGTAGCTAGACCCCAAGATTGACTTTATGCTCCAACTCTCTATGCTCCAACATCTCCATCTCCATCTACTGGAAACTTTAAGCAGGAAATGACATGATGTAATTTGTGTTTTTGTTGTTTGTTTTTAATCATTAACTGCTCTTTAAAGAGTAGGGGATTAAGAATAGGGGGGGAAAAGTGCTTGCCCCTAATTCACTTTATTAGTGGATTCTGAGCCAGCCAGTCAAAATGGGTTTATATGAACAAGGGATTTAAGACAGAAGGGGAACCACAGGACATTGGAATGAACCTAGAGCAGGAGAGCATGAGGAAGCACAATGTTGGTTTCAGAAACAGTTCTCTAGAGCCAGCTTTTCAAATTTGGTCTCAATTCAGGACAGACTAGGAAGGGGCAGGAGCTTTAGGAAGATTGAAAGACACTGGGATACAAACATTATTATTGGATGCTGAGGGAAAAAAGTGTGACACTGGGGAGTATTCTCTTCTCTTCCTTGATGAACATAATTTCATTCAGTGCTTTGAAAAATCAGAGTAAATTGCAAGGAAGAGGAACACCAAGCAGAGTCTGAGAAATGTGCTAGGGAATGCAGTGCACCTAAAGGTGGGGGTGGCATAGATAGAAACATTAGGGGATTCCAGACACATTATTAAACTGATTTCTGAGCATGGGTCACTCTTGGTTCTATGCAGAATAACTGGTGAAGTCTAGAGGGGCCCCGAAGGAGCAGTGTTAGAAGATGGGGGAAAAATCTGCAAGGTTACCAATGATGGAAAAACTGGGGAAGACTTTCACTATCTTCTCATTGCACTTGGGATAAGGAGAAGTTCTCAATCTTGCATAATTGAGACCCCGTTTGCCTTTCCCAGTCCTCCCTCCCTCAATTTGTATGAGCCAACCACATGGGGTTTTTTCAAGTTCTTTGACCATGTTTGTTTTATGAGAATGCTGTTTTCTTTCACTGGATATTTTTCCCTCTGTCTTGGCTTGATTAGTTCCTCCTCATTTTAATATCTTTAAGGTCACTTCCTCCAACAATGAGTTTCTCACTTGGATTTACTCTGGATTATGCACTCCTGATCTATGCTTCCATGGGATCTCTAAATTCTATACTTTCACAGGACTTACTACATGGGAACTATTTACATATTTCATTTAGCTCTTCTTAGAATGAAAAATTTCATGACATCAGGGATTCAATCTGTGCCTTGTTCACTTTTGTATATCCAGTCTGTACCATAGCTCCTGGAACTGAGCAGATGCTCAAAAATATTTATTGAAGGAGATAGTGTAAAAAGTTAAAAAGGAAAGGAAGAAAAAAGGTTATAGTGAGTATGCTTATCTTCTATCAACCCCTTTGATTGAGTTCTCAAGTGGAGTGGTTTCTCTGCTGGTTAGTACAAGGTGTTATGTTATCTGCCCTGTTCATAGAAAACCTGATCTTAAGGCTTTATTATTCATTCTTTCATGCAATATTATTTCTTCAGCACTTATATTATGGAAGATGATCTATGTAATTGGAGGATAAATAAGAAAGCTTTTGCACTCAGGTAGCAAAAAGAGTTAAGTTTGGGACAGAAACGTATCAACAATTATTTCAAATGACTAGATTTGTTTGGGAACTGAAAAAAATAAATGAGCTCTGTCTTGAAGGAAGAAAAAGTATTCTTTAGATCAATAAGGAGCTTCTTTTATTCCCCCCGAACTGTACATTTCATCATAGGCTCTTTAATTCTGAAGTAGCATTAGGAACAATTGTGTGTATCTCTATTGTGGACAGTTTTACTTTTTGCTGGCTTTTTTCCTTTTTCTGTGCTCTGACTCTTCCTCATATCAGACAACTAAACATTGATAAATGGTGCTTTAATCTTTTTTTCCAAGCCTCTCCTCCCACACGGTTGGTACATAGAACTTTTTATTCCAATTCAGCTGTCCAGGAAATTTGATTTATACTCTATTCCTTTGCATCTTCTCCCATAACACCAAAGTTCAAGAGGAACTGAGCTCATTAAATTATGAAAACAGAAACTACACTCATGAAGATAGCTAAAGTATGAAAAGAAAATCAATAGAAAGTGTTGGGTGTGGAGAAATTGGATCCATCATTGTTTGCTGGTTGGATTACAAATTAGTACAACCACTTTGGAAAACAGTTAGCAGTTCCTCAAAATGTTAAAGGCAGAGTTAAGAGTAGAACTCCTAGGTTATATGTATATTAAGCATATACCCAAGATAACTGAAAACATATGTTCAAAGAAAAATGACTACACAAATGTTCATGGTGGCATTCTTTGCCATAGCCATGCTAGAGACAATGCTTGGGTCTTCTCAAAATTCCTATGTTGAAAGCTAAACCACACTGCCATGGTATTTGGAAGTGGAGCTCTTTGGGAGGTGATAAGGTTTTGAATGGGATTAGTGCTTTTATAAAAGAGACTCTAGGAGCTCTCTTTCCCCTTTTATGAACCTGGATGTAGGCTTTCGCCAGGCCCCCTATTCTTCCAGTGTCTTAGTCTTATATTTCTCAGCCTCCAGAACTATGAGGAATAAATCTCTTTATGTCACCCAATATATAGTATTTTTGTTATAGCAGCCCAAACAGACTAAGTTAAACCCCAAATGGAAACAACCCAAGTGATGATTGTATAAACAAAATATGATATATCCATATCATGGACTATAGTTCAGAAATAAAAAATAATAATCTACTAATATATGCTACAACATGATGAACCTTGAAAACATTGCACTGATGAGAGAAGACCACATGTTGTATGATTCCACTTATATGAAATGTTCAGAAGACAAATCCATAGAGATAGTACATTAGTAGTTACCAAGAATGGGGGAGGGAGATATGGGAAGTGACTGCTAATGATGGATAGTGGATGTTCCTAGAGTAAAGAAAATATTTTGAAATCAGATAGTGGTGTTGGTTGTAACAGCTATGAATATTCCAAAAGCCACTGAAATATAAAATATAATTTAATACCTTAAAGGGCTAAATTTTATGTAAGTTAATTATGTCTCAATATAGCTGTTATTTTAAAAACATGGATATCAAGAGACAGAATACTACAACAAATGTGGTTTAGCAGACTTGACTTGGATAACATCACTTTCCTTCGGCAGCCTATGGATTCAAACTCCATGGAAGTAGAATTGTGGCACAGATAAATTCTGCTGACTTTTTAAAAAGTTAATGCTACATAATTACTTATATAATTCAACTCCAAAAAATAGGAGAAATAGATAAAAGAAAAATCAGTGTAACTTCAGTATCAAAACTGCTCCATTTAATCTTCAAAAAAATGGGCAGAAGACATGAACAGATATTTCTTCAAAGACACCCAAGTAGCCAACAGACACATGAAAAGGGCTCAACATCACTCAGCATCAGGGAAATACAAATAAAAACCACAGGGAGATACCATCTCACACCAGTCAGAATGGCTAAAATTAACAAGTCAGAAAATGAAAGGTGTTGGTGAGGTTGCAGAGAAAGGGGAACCCACCTACACTGTTGGTGGGAATGCAAGCTGGTGCAGCCACTCTGGAAAACAGTATGGTGGTTCCTCAAAAAGTTGAAAATAGAGCTATCCTATGACCCAGCAACTGCACTACTGAGTATTTACCCCAAAGATACAAATGTAGTGATCTGAGGGGGCACGTACACTCCAATGTTTATAGCAGCAATGTCCACAATAGCTAAACTATAGAAAGAGCCTAGATGTCCATCAGCAGATGAGTGGATAAAGAAGATGTGAGATTACACACACACACACACAGGAATATTATTCAGCTATCAAAAATTCAAAATCTTGCCATTTGCAATGACATGGATAGAACTAGAGGGTATTATGCTAAGTGAAATAAGTCAATCAGAGAAAGACAGTTATTCTATGATCTCACTGATATGAGAAATTTGAGAAACAAGACAGAGGATCATAGAGGAAGAGAGGGAAAAATGAAAGAAGATGAAACCAGAGAGGGAGACAAACTATGAGACTTTTAATCACAGGAAACAAACTGAGGGTTGTTGGAGTGGAGGGTGTGGGAGGGATGGGGTGGCTGGGGGACGGACACTGGAGAGGGTAGGTGCTATGATGAGTGCTGTGAATTGTGCAAGATTGATGAATCACAGACCTGTACCCCTGAAACAAATAATCCATTATATGTTAATAAAAAATAAGTAAATTAAAAAAATTGTTTTTATCCATTGGATATTCTTTCTTGTTTGGCTGAAGATAGTTGACCATAGAGTTGATGTTCCATTTTTGGGTTCTGTGTTCTGTTTCACTGATTTGTGTGTCTTTGTGCCACTACCATACTGTCTTGATAATTACAGTTTTGTAGTAGAGCTTGGAGTCTGGAATTGTGATGCCACTAGGTTTTTTTTAATTTTTCAACATTCCTCTGGCTATTTGGGGTCTTTTCTTGTTCCATACAAATTTTAGGATTATTTGTTCCAGCTCTGTGAAAAATGTCAATGTTATTTTGATAAGGATTGCAATGAATGTGTAGATTGCTCTGGTCAGCACAGATATTTTAACAATATTTTAGCAATATTTGTCTTTCTAGTCCACAAACATGTAAATTTTTATAATTTCTTTATGTCTTCCTCAATTTCTTTCATGACTGTTCTATAGTTTTCAGAGTACAGATCCTTTAGCTCTTTGGATTGGTTTTGGGAGCAATTGTAAATGGGATTGGTTCCCTAATTTCTCTTTCTTCTGTCTCATTGTTAATGTATAGAAATGCAACTGATTTTTGTGGATCGATTTTATATCCTGACACTTTGCTGAATTCCTGTATGAGTTCTAGCAATTTTGGGGTGTAATCTTTTGGGTTTTCTACATAGAGTATCATGTCATCTGTGAAGAGTGAGAATTTAACTTCTTCTTTGCCAGTTTGGATGCCTTTTATTTCTTTTTGTTTTCTGATTGCTGAGGCTAGGACTTCTAGTACTATGTTGAACAACAGTGGTGATAGTGGACATCCCTGATGTGTTTGTGACCTTAGGGGAAAAGCTCTTAGTTTTTCCCCATTGAGAATGATATTCACTGTGGGCTTTTTGTATATGGCTTTTATGATATAGAGGTATGTTCCCTCTGTCCCTACACTGTGGAGAGAATCAAGAAAGGATGTTGCAAAAATTTTTAATTGAATTATAGTTGATATTTTAATAGTTTAAAATTTTATATAATAGTTTACATACATTTTATAAAATAGTTTAAAATATAGTTTAAAATTTAATTGAATTATGGTTGATATTAATTTCAAATATACATAGCAATTTCACAATTCTATACATTAGTAATGCTCACAATAAGAATTCTTACTGTTTGTCATCATATACTGTTTTAAAAATATTAGCTGTATTCTCTGTGCTGTACTTTTCATCACCATGACTAATTTTTTTTAATAACTGAAAATCTGTACTTCTTAATGTCCATCTATTGTGTTTATAGCCCCATGCTCCAGGTAACCACATATATTTTTGTCTGTGTCAATGAATTTGTTTCTTTTTTTCTGTTGTTCATTTGTGTTTGTTTTTGTTTTTAGAGTTTACATATATGTCCTATTGGTCATTATCTGTTTATTTCATTTAGCATGATACCCCCTAGTTTCATGCAAGTTGTTGTGAGTGGCAAGATTTCCACTTTTTTATGGCTCAGTAATGTTCCATTGTGTATATATACATTTTGTTATCCATTCATCTATCAGTGGACATTTGGGTTGTTTTCATAGCTTGACTACTGTAAATAATGCTACAATAAGCACAGGGGTTCATGTATCTTTTAAAATTACTGCTTTTGTTTTCTTAGGATAAGTACCCAGAAGTCAAATTACTGGGTTGTTTGTTTCTTCTTTTCTCAATTTTTTAAAGAACTTTCATGCCATTATCCAGAGCGGCTGTACCAGTTTTCAACCCCACCAATAGTGCACAAGGGTTTGTTTCTGTCCACATCCTCACCAACATTTATTATTGCTTGTATTTTGACACTACCCATTCTGGTTGGTGTGAAGTAATATCTCATTGTAGTTTTGTTTGTATTTCTCTAATTATCAGTGATATTGACCATCTACTTATGCATCTGTAGGACATTTGTGTGTCTCATTGGAAAAAAATATCTTTGGAAAAATATTCAGGTGTTTTGCCCAATTTTTAGGTTTTAGGTTTTTTTTTTTTGGAGGAGGGTTGTTGAGCTGTGTAAATTCTTTATGTATTTTGGATACTAATCACTTATCAGATGTATCATTGGCAAATATTTTCTCTAATTCATTAGGTTTCCTTTTCATTTTGTTTGATGGTTTCTTTTGCTGTACAAAAGCTTTTCCATTGATGTAGTCCCAATTATTTATTGTTGCTTTAATTTCCTTTATCTGATGAGACCTATCCAGAAAAAATATTGCTAAGGCTAATGTTGAGGACATGTTTTCTTCTATAAGTTTTATGGTTTCAAGTTTTGGAGTTAGATATTTAATCCATTTTGAATTTGTGTTTGTGCATGGTATAAGAAAGTGGCCTGTTTAATTCTTTTGCATGGAGCTACTCAGTCTTCTCAACACTATGTATTTATTTATTTATTTATTTATTTATTTATTTATTTATTGTTACTTAAATTTTTTTTTCCAGTGTTCCAAGATTCATTTATTAAAGAGACTGCCTACCCGGTATTTACCCCATGGTATACTTCTTCTTCCTTTGTCATAGATTAATTGACCATATAAGTATGGATTTATTTCTGAGTTCTCTATTTTGTTCCATTAATCTGTGTCTTTTTTTTTTTTTTGCCAGTACCGTACTCTTACTATATCTTTGTACTACAGTTTGAAATCTGTGATTGCAATACCTCCAATTTTGTTCTTTTTTCAAGATTTTTTTGAATATTTGGGGTCTTTTATGGTTGCAAACACATTTTAGAATTATTTGTTCTAGTGCTGTGAAAAAGCATTGATGTTTTCAGAGGAACTATATGGAATCTATAGATTGCTTTGGGTAATATGGACATTTTAACAGTATTCATTTGTCCAGGCCATGAGCATGGAATTTCCATTTGTTTGTGTCATTTTCAATTTCTTTTATCAATGTTTTATAGTTTGCAGACTACAGGTCTTTCACCTCCTTGGTTAAGTTTATTCCTAGTTATTTAATTATTTTTGGTAAAATTTCAAATGGGATATTTTCTCAATTTCTCTTTCTACCACTTTATTTGTTTATAGAAATGAAACAGATTTCTGTATATTAATTTTATACCCTGCTACTTTACTGAATTAATCATTTCTAGTAGTCTTTTTGTGGACTTTTTAGAGTTTCATATATATAGTATCATGTCATCTGCAAATAAGGCAAGTTTAATTTTTACTTACCAATTTCGAAGCATTTTATTTCTTTTTGTTGTTTAACTGCTATGGCTAGGACTTCAAGTACTATGTTGAATAAAGTAATGAGAGTGATCATCCTTGTCTTCTTCCCAATCTTAAGAGGGAAAATCTAGTTTTTCACCATTGAATATAATGTTAGCTGTGAGTTTATCATATGCGGCCTTCATTATGTTGCTATGTCTTTTCTATACCCACTTTGTTGAGAGATTTTACTATGAGTGGATGCTAAATTTTATCAAATGCTTTTTCTTCATCTATGATGATGATCATAATATCTTTATTTTTCACTTTGTTAGTGTTTTATATTACATAGACATTAATTACATCTAGTGTAATGTGTTATTCAAGGACAATGTTTATGATTTTCTGCCTGGTGATCTATCCATGATGTAAGTGGGGTATTAAATCCCCTACTATGACCATATTACTATCAATTTCTCTCTTCATGTCTGTTAATATTTATCTATTTAGTGCTTTGTTGGATGTATATTTATAATTGTTATGTCCTTTTGTTGGATTGATCCCTTTATCACAAAGTGCCCTTTTTTGTCTCTTGTAATGATCTCTGTTTTTATGTTTATTTTGTCTGATATAAATATTAAAACCCACTTTATTTTCACTTCCATTTGCTTGGAATATCTTTTTCTGTCCTTTCACTTTTGGTCTGTATGTATCTTTAGATCTGAAGTGAGTCTCTTATAGGCAGCGTGTTCATGAGTCTTGTTTTTTTTAGCCATTGAGTCATCCTATGTATTTTGAACAGGAGCATTTATACTTACAGTTAAAGTAATTATTGATATTTTGCTGTTCTGCTTCATTGCTTTCAACTACTTTGTCCTCCAGATCACTGATCCATTCTTCTGTCAAGAATGGATCAACCTACTGTCAGTTTCCTCTAGTGTATTTTTAATATTTTAATTGTATTTTTTAGCTCTGACTAGTTCTTTTTTATCCTTTTTTGAAGTTTTCACTGAATTCATCCCTATTCTTCTCTCAAGTCCAAGTAAGTATCTTTATGACTATTACTTAGAATTCCTTCTCACATAGTTTGCTTATCCTTGTTTCATTAATCCCCTTTTCTGGATCTTTGTCTTGTTCTTTGTTTGGATAATAGTCTTATGTTTCTTCATTTTATCTTACACTCTGTGTTACTGTGCATTATGTAGGTCAGCTATGTCTCCTGATCTTGAAGGAGTAGCCTTACATAGAAGATGCCTTCTGGGGTTCTGTGGCACAAAACACCCTGACCACCAGAACCGTGTGCTTCAAGGGTGTCCCCTGTGTACACTACATGCTCCCTCCAGTTGTTGCAGGGCATGATTGCTGCAAGTGTGTTGGTAGAGGAAGCTGGCCCTCAGCCCAGCTGTCAGCACAACCAGCCACGACAACTGTGAGGACACTGATGGGCTTGCCGCTGGTGTGTGGATTGAGAGACCCAGCTTCATTCACTGTGGTCACACTGGTAGGTCGGGCTAGCTTTCCCCCTCTCCCCAGAGTTGCCAAAGTGTTATGGTTGGTGGTAGTTGCTCTGAGGGGATGCTAATTCTGACTGAGGCTGCCTACCAGGTGTGATGGGGCTAGAGTTGCTTTGGAGGGACAGCTGTCAAAGCAGGAGTTTGGGCAGGATGGGTCCACAAGGGGCCATTAGGGTGGGACATGCAATGCTAGCAAAGTAGATGCAGAGTGTCAGAACTGTTTTCTGGAAACATCTGGCTAGCTAAGTTGAAAAAAGGCAATAAAAATGGTGCTCATTAGTACTTCTGTTCCCAGAGTAAGCTTCTACCTCTCCAGCATACATCCTAAAATTTGTTAGTGAATCTCCCAGGTGCTTTTCAAACTGCTGTTTCTATGCTGGGTCTTGGGCAAAGTGATAGAGTATGCTGTTCTTCATGAGAACAGACTTAGTTTCCTACAGCTCTTCAGCTCTCCTGAAATTAAACCCTGCTGATTTTCAAAGCTCCTGATCTTAATCCCACATATTTTAAAAGCCAAACTTCATTGGGGCTCATCTTTCCTGCAGGTCTTTGGGGCTGTGGGTACCTGATTTGGGGCTTGATCACCTTGCCTCTCAGGAAAGGACCTCCATGCCTGTGATATCCCTCCTTTGTGGGGGTCACCCTGATGCCTGAGGTTTGGTTTACTCTCACACCCTTTCCCCTCTCATCCTCCACAGGGTTTCTTCATGTTTTAAGCTGGAAGATCTGCTCTTCCAGTCTCAGGTCATTTGAGAATGAATTGAACTTTATGTAGTTATTTCCTCTATTTGTCTATGGAGCAGGCAAGCTCAGAATCTTCCTACTATGCCACCTTCCTCTCTTTCCCAGAACATTTAAAATGAAGTTTATAGTTCAATATTGAAAAAAATTACAACCATAGCTCTGTCACAACTCCCCCAAATAAACTCTCATAGTGACCCTAGATTATACTAATCTATAAAGAAAATACAACCACCTTTTCAAAAGTAGACTCTATTTTGAAGCATCCATGTATTTGAAAAGCACATTAATATCTACCAAAATAGTGTGGGAAAATACGTCTCAATACAAACAGAAAAAAAATTAGTATTTATAAAAAAGCCACACAATATAGGAAATTTGCTCATGACAAGGCAGGATAGCTGATGGGAGGAAGAACTAGCTGCTCATTTCACAATATGTTCCATGGATTTAATAGAATGGATATAGTAGCATTATTAAACTACATCAGAAGCAAAGGCAAATTAATAATATGCATGATCCCAGAGGGTTGGGGGTAAATCACTGGCTTTCTTAGGGGCTTCATTTTATTCCTTCCCAAATTATTTTTCTTTTCTTTTTTTTAAAAGATTTTATTTATTTATTTGACAGAGAGAGAGATCACCAGTACAGAGAGAGGCAGGCAGAGAGAGAGGAGAAAACAGGCTCCCTGCTGAGCAGAGAGCCTGATATGGGACGTGATCCCAGGACCCTGAGATCATGACCTGAGCTGAAGGCAGAGGCTTTAACCCACTGAGCCACCCAGGTGCCCCTAAATTATTTTTCTATTATGTCCTTAGTGTGATAGTTCATGGATGGTCTACATCATAGAATTAACCAATCATTGTAATAAACACTTCAATAAATGGTAGAACTAAACAGTTACTTTGCATATTGCTACTAACAAAATTAACTTAATGAAAATATATTTATCGGTTACCACATTGGGAATTTCTTTAACTTATAGCCATAATTAAGTGGCTTAGGAGATGATAAAGAGGCATAATTACATTTGGCAGGCTTAAAGCATCAGTCTTAGTCACCACTGCTGACCTCTCACATGTGTTAGTTTCTGAGGTTCTTTCTGAACAGGCTGAGGTTGCTAAGCTATGTTTACTGCTAGTTCTCAAGATGCTTTGAGGCCTCATCTCTCTCCTCAACTTTCTCTAAATGAGCAACTAAATTTTAGCCTCTGCAGAAATTAAGCTGGCTGTTTTAAAATGTCAGATAATAACTTAGCATCTATTCTTATAAGCTTTAATATGGCTTCATTTATTGAAGGGGCTGGAAAGCTAGAATACACACTTTATGGACTCTAAAAATTAGTCAGGGATTGTGATGTTACTTGGATTTGTTGGATTTCACTGATTAAATGTACTTAGTGTGATTTGGGAAATGAAAACCTTTCTTTTTATTTAGCTCTTTTGTGCAGGCAGGCACATTAATTGAACATTTTCTTAATGTTATCTTAGTTTTCCTCGGTCTCAGTAGACACTTGAATACTGGGGGTTGATGATTCTGCTAAATGTAATCTCCTAGTCTTTGGGAAAAACCCTTTAGAATTCACATAGATAGATGCAAAACTTTTAGGAAACAGATTATATTGCTTTTAATTTTCTAAAAGGGCAAAGAAGAATTCTAAAAATAAGTTTAAAGATCATCATGTTAAATTCTAGGATAGATTATGTATTTGGGCCTGTTAGAAAGAAATGACTAAAATGTTTTAGTAAAAAAATATGTTTATTAAGAAGATATAATGACTAATGAACTAATAATCTTTGTGTTTTTAGATTGGTAAATAAGGGAAAAACCATAGGCATATGTGGAGCCATATAGATTAGAAATAACCTTCAGCAAATACTGAGAAAATTGCAAAGATTCAGTTTATGATGAAATTCCAGTTAGTGGCAGTCACTACAAAGGGACTTAATGTCATTACAAAGGGACATAATGCAATGTCTGGGGAATTATAGAGTTATGAGATGTAAACTTAGTATGATTGAATGGATGAATGCTATGTATACATTGAAAAAATATATATGTAAAATTATATGATTTTATAAAGAGATGTTAAGATGGCTTACATAAATGGAGAAATATATAATGTTTGTGAAACAGAAGACTGAATATTTTAAAGTCATCAATTCTCTTCTCCCCCAAGGCATTATTTTAAACATTATAACATTACTTTAACATTACTTATAAATTTGTATGAAAGAATAAAAGTTAATAGTAACTGAGTGTGGGGGAAAGATGGCAGAAGGCCAGGTGACCCCATTTCAGGGAGTCCCCTGAAGTGAGCTCAATTCCTGCAAAAAACACTACAGGAACCTATAAACACCCAGGAAATCAGCCTGAAATGTGATATTTCGCACTTCTGTATCATGGCAGGGGACAAGGAGCATCGGCAAAGAGGTAGAGTGGGGTGAGAGGGATTGGAGGGATATCCAAAGACAAGGATCTTGGGGGAGGAAGCCTGCAGAGGTGACCCACTGGAAGGCAATACCCCAGCATGAAAGTGCTCTGTGTTCAGGGAACAACAGCAGATTATGGTATGATTCAAAGCAAACAGAAACAGATTCCTGAGGGGCAGCCTGGGAAATGGGGATATAGATCGGCAGAGAGAAAGTGCACCTGGTTCTGCGCAAGGAAATGCAGTGGAGCTGGCGGAGCAGAGTCTATTTTTCTTCTGCTTCTTTCCTTTTTTTTTTTTTTTCTCTTTCCTCTGCTGCTTTTCTGTGCTGCATCACTCCACCCCGTGGGCCAGGCATGGACCCCCCAGGGAAGGCAATTTTGCAGACTTGCGTGGGACATGCAGGGCTGTGGGACCTCAGTCCCTCCTGCCTGGGGGTCACCACAGACTCCCTGGGCACAGACAAATTTGCATGACCCAAAACCAGTTGTGGTTTTCATGGCATGGGAGCAAAATGACAAGCGGGGGCTTTGGACAGGAATCAAACCAATGTTGGCGCCTGCCCAGCTGTGACAGGCGGCCAAGGGGGAGGATACAGGGAGAGACTGTGGGGCACCTCCATCGTCCAGAGGGTTGCTAATTAGGGGCTTTCTCTGGGAAGGTCTGGGTGAAGACATCTTGCTCCGACCTGACTTCCTCAGCAGCTGCAAAGAGCCGCAAAAGAGCAAACCCTCAGAGAACTGAACCCTGACAATCTGGTTACCATAGACTCCAGTCCCTAGGAAGAAGGCGGAGAGATGCAGCCCAGGTAGAAGGGACTGAAAACAGGGCAGCAGAACCTGCCCCCAGAAGGCAAGCCAAACTGTAAAACCCCAACATGGGGGGGGAAAGGCAATTTATTAAACTCCTGGTACTGCCCCAAAAGCTGTACGCTTTATTGATACAGTTTTTCACCTTATTTGCTTTTTTAATTTTTTTCTATTTTTACTTTTAAAGTTTCCACTGTAAACTTAAAAATTCATTCTCATGGTTTTTGTCCTTTTAATTTTCAACCCACTTTTTATCACAACGAGATACTTAATACAACACTCCATGACAATTTTTTACCTTGAAATTTTTTCAAACATATATCTGTGTTTTCTGTTGTTGTTGTTGTCTCTCGTTTATTTGTTTTATCTTTTTTCCCTTTCTTCTCTCTTCTTTCCTTTATTTTTTCTTTTAAATATACTTATAGTTATAAGCTTCAAGGTAATCCTACATCCCTATTCAATACTACTCCTATATACAACCAGTTCTAATCTCCCTATATCTTTAGAAAGTGGGCTCCTCCAACAATAATAACAAGACAAACTCAGGAGGATCTGAAATACTTTCCTTGCCCACAAGGAGTGTCTGCCCTCACCCTAGTCTGTCAGTGTTTCTGTGTAATTGTTTTTGCCTTTGTATTATATAAATACTGGTCTTGGGGGTCATTCAGGTTGGGCATAGCTTTTTGATCTCTTCATTTACTCTTGATGGCCTTTTTCTTTACCCTGTGGTAGTTTTGTACTATGTAAATCCTACCATTGGGCCCCACTATGGCAGGGTTTTCTTTTCTTGCTTCCTTTCTCCCCTTCTCTTTGTTCTTTCTTCTTCCTTTTTGGTGGTGAAATCTGATTGCTCCAAAACCTTCCAGCAACAAATTCACCTGGATAGTGGCTGATATATTTAGCTATACACCCCCTCAACCACTCCTCGCCACAATAACTCAGAGGAGGACCAACCAACAGAAGAGAACCCTGAGACTGCATCCCTGGTCACAGAATTACTGGAAATGAACATAAACAATATGACAGAAATGGAATTCAGGGCAGGAATCGTCCAAGCAATGGGTAATTTGGAAAAGAATATTAGTTTCAAAATGGAAGCTCTAATAACAGAAGTGAAAGCGGAGGTTAGAAAGGCTATTAATGAGATGCAATCTAATTTACATTTGCTAACAGCTAGAGTAAGTGAAGCTGAAGATCATATCAGTGATTTAGAAGACAGATGGATTAAGAAGGAGGAGCAAGAGAAGTCTTGGAGCAAACAGCTAAAATCCCATGAAAACAGAATAAGGGAAATAAATGATGCCATGAAACACTCCAATATCAGAATTAATGGAATTCCCGAAGGAGTTGAGAGAGAAGCCTAGAAGATATAGTTGAACAAATCATGGATGAAAATTTCCCTAATCTGGGGAATGAAACTAATGTTCATGTCCTAGAGGCAGAGAGGACAACCCCCAAGATCAGTGAGGCCAGAAAAACCTCCAGGCACATAATTGTGAAATTCGTGAATCATAAAACCAAAGAATATGTCTTAAGGGCAGCTAGGGGGAAGCAATCCCTTACATACAGAGGGAGGACCATCAGAATAACGTCAGACCTTTCCACAGAAACCTGGCAAGACATATTCAGGAAATTACATGACAAAAATATGCAACAAAGGATAATGTATCCAGCAAGGTTGACTTTCAGAATGGAAGGAGATAAAGAGCTTCCAGGACCGCCAAGGTCTAAAAGATTACGCAACCACCAAGCCAGCACTACAAGAAATACTAAGAGGGGTTCTATAAAAGAGAAATGAACACAAGAGTGACACAGAACAGAAATTTACAGAGGTAATCTATAGAAACATGAACTTCACAGGCAACATGATGTCAATACAAACGTATCTATCAATAATCACTCTCAACGTGAATGGCCTAAATGCTCCAATAAAAAAACACAGGGCTGTAGACTGGATAAAACTACAGGACCCATCCATATGCTGTTTACAAGAGACACATTTTGAATCTAAAACACTTCCAGATTGAAAGTGAGGGGATGGAGGACCATCTTTCATGCCAATGAACCCCAAAAGTTAGCCAGGGTAGCGATTCTCATATCAGACAAATTGGATTTTAGTCTAAAGACTGTAGTCAGAGGCACAGAAGGACACTACATCATTCTCAAAGGGTCTATACACCAAGAATATCTAACAATTGTAAATATTTATGCCCCCAACATGGGAGCAGCCAACTACATAAGCCAACTGTTAAGCAAAATAAAGAATCATATTGATACAAATACATTAGTTGTAGGAGATCTTAACACACCACACTCAGCAATGGACAGATCATCTAAACAGAAAATCAACAAAGAAACAAGAGCATTGAATGACACATTGGACCAGATGGATCTCATAGATATATTCAAAACATTCCACCCTAAAACAGCAGAATACTCATTCTTCTCAAGTGCACATGGAACTTTCTCCAGAATAGACCACATACTAGGTCACAAATCAGGGCTCAACCGATACCAGAAGATTGAGATTATTCCCTGCATATTCTCTGACCACAATGCCGTGAAACTGGAACTCAACCACCATAAAAAGCTCAGGACAAAATCAAACACTTGGAAGCTAAAGATGATCCTGCTCAAGAATATGTGGATCAACCAAGA
>PITA01024201.1:0-26714 GCA_004023965.1 Spilogale gracilis
GTGGAGACAGACAGTTCTGCATCTGTTTTAAACTCACAGATAGATTTTGAAGACCGGGTGTGTAAATTCACAGATGTATATTTGGAACTAAAAACTAGCTGTAGTTTGAGCTAAATACATAGTTTATGGGTAGTATGTTACTTTAGAAAATTTGACCATTTGTCCAAATACTGCAATTTTATTAACTGTAAAGAAATAAATTTCTTTATTAAAAAAAATAATGTACTAAAAGAAAGAGAGAGGTAATATTGAAAGTTTCTGAATCAAGCAATTTTATAAGAGTCTACTTCAGAAAGAATGTGTTGGTGGTATCCAGAATGGACTAGAAAAAAGAGATTAGCATTAGTGAATAAATCAAGGTGAACAAGCAGAGACACAAGAAGATACCCACAATCCAACACTACCATCTAAAGTGGTAGAATGGAAGTAAACATAAATATAGACAACAAAGATAATATAGACCTAGCCCTCACATCCTACTACAGAGGCAGTCTGTGGTTACTGAGGCAAATATGTTGATCCTCTAAACTTACTGCATCTCACTAATAAGAGATGCTAGTAATGAGATCGTATGGCAATAACTATGTAACTCTACAAATATTAAAAATATTTGTCTAGTTTTTTTTCTGCTCTGCAACAAGTGTTTGCAAGACAGTATTGAATGTTAGCTTACATTGTTCCCATCCTCAATGCACTCAGGGTCTAAAATGCTATCTAATGGAACATAAATTAGTGGTCCAATAAACAGTGACTAGTAAAATGAAGTTTGATTACATCAATGGCATTTCTGAGGGCAAACAGATCAACAAACAGATTAAATTTGTGATTTAGATGAATTATTTAGTATTCCCAGCCCCAGTTTCCTTATCTAGAAATAAGAATATTGACTTATAGAGTGACATAACTGTGGTGAGGATTAAATGAAAGCATATATTTGAGGACTATCAAGACCAGAATTATATCATCTAAAATATCAATTAAGAATATTTTGGGGTGCTTGGGTAGCTCAGTTAACATTGGACTCTTGATTTTGGTTAAGGTCATAATCTCAAGGTCATGGGATCAAGCCCACATCAGGCTCTATGCTCATCAGAGTGTCTGCCTGAGATTCTCTCTCTGCCCCTCCCCCATACTCACTCACACACTCTCTCTCTCAAATAAATAAGTCTTTAAAAAGAAAAGAACAATGTGTTTAAGGAACTAAAAACAGGGAATTGGAAGCACAGAGGAAAAAACAACTTAGAAATATGAAAAACTCTTGAAAAAGAATCAAAGAGTAGTATCAGAAATAGAAAGTACAAATAAACTTTAAATATATTAGATGAGTTAAACAGACACCTCTGAAGAGGTGATTAATCAACTACAAAAGACAGAAATGAAGAACTAAGAATGAAGTACATAGAGTCAAAGAGAAACAAAATAAAAAAGAAGTTAGAAGAGAGAAGATAAGGTGTATATTCCAACACAAAATGGGAAAAGCAGAGGAGAGAAAACATTTAGATGAAAACATTTAAGACTGCTTTAGGAAAATAATACTTTGGTTTGAGAAACAAAACAAAGACTGCTAAAGAAAAGTCTAAAATCCAAGAAGAAATGTTAAAAAAAAGGGAGGGGGATCATTATGGATAAAAATTTAAGAGGTCTTGATAATAATGATGATGTCCTCTACTTGTGTGGTTGGAAAAACAACACAGAAGTAAAATATTTGATAAGTAATATATTAACTGAGAGTGGGCAGGATATGTTGAACGATCTTTAAGTCTTTATAATATTTATAAAATGACAGACTTATTTGTTAAATGAAATGGCAGAAATAAATCCAACCTCTTGCTATTTCTATAGCAAATGCAAATGAACTCTGATAAAAAGAAACAAAAAGAATAAAGTTGGATACACCAAGTAACTAACTATAAAGCTAAATAAAATCAGGGAAACAAATTTATGTAAGATAACACACACCCTCCTAACCACACACCTTAAGTGGAAAAAATATCCTAACAGACAAAAAAAAGGATAGTATAAACAGGCTAAAGGAACAAAAGATTAAAACAAGAAAAAAAACATAAAAGAAGGAAGAACAGAAGGAAACAATAAGGGACAAAAATCAATGAAATACAGGGGTGCCTGAAGGAGCATGAAACTCTTGATCTCAAGGTTGTGAGTTCACTCCCCACATTGGGTATAGAGATTACTTAAAAATAAAACCTTAAAAAAAAAAAATCAATGAAACAGAGATGACTAGCAAAGCCAAAAGCTAATAAATTAACAAACCTTCGGAAAGACAAATCAAGAAAAAGAGAATTTAAAATGTGTATATCAGATTTAAAATGGGTAAATTATTACAACTGACAGTATTTAAAAATTTTTAAATGCTATGGAAAACTATACTGTAACAAACTGAAACCTCGACAAAAAATGTATTTTGTAAATATACAAAATATCAAAATAGGAAAGCTGAGCAGGCCAAAAGCCATCATAAAACTTAAAAGTGGTAATTATGGCAGTTTATTTATTTAAGTACTTGTTTTTTAAGTAGGCTTCACAACCCTGAGATCAGAGGAGTTACAATACTCTACTGACTGAGCCAGACAGGCACCCCTACAGCAGTTTATTTTAAGTTAAGCTAAAAATGATGTGTTAAGCTAGAAATAACATTCCCAGAATCCTCTACCCTGAATAGTTGAGTTAAAGCTGGCCAAAAGAGAAATGTGTAAAAGATTTGGAAGGCAGAAATGAAGCAGCTGCCATTACTCTCTGAAGGTTGTCATAGTCAGATGTGGTGACAGACTAGTGGTATGCTGGAACCACCAGCCTGTGCCAGTTCACAAGAGCTGATTATGCATATTTCTTCACAACTCCAAATCTGAAGACTTCATATTGGTATCTTTAAATCAAACATGGTGGCAATATTTACACCACTGAAATTGGCAAACACTTAAATTAGTAAGCTCCCCACTCCTTTGCTCCAGCCTGTTGTTAAATATTTTCAGCACAACACTGAAACAGACAGAAAAGTGTCAATGAGTTCCCTGCTAATCAAGAGTAACCCCTGGGCCCATCGTCTGATGCTTTGAAAGCAATGATGAACTTATTTAAGAAATTCTTGTAAGTAAATACCCTGCAGTGTGATTATGGAATCATAAAGTAGTTCTATTTTTAACCTTCTGAAGAACCTCCATACTATTTTCCACAGTGGCTGAAATGAATAGAACACTGTTGTTAACTGCACTAGAATCAAAACTAAAAAGTTAATAAAACCAAAATAAAAAGAAATTCTAGACAGTATAAAAAGAACGTGAACTCCCTAATTATACTGCAAAGCTAAGTATTAACCTAAAACCCAATCTGGATACAAGAAATGACATTATTGGATCATTTCAACATATAAACAGACATCCTAAAATTCTAAATAAGATATAAACTAACTACTCTAAGTCTATATCATGACCAAACAGGGTTTATCACAGGAGGATAGCAACTACAATTTCAAATATACCCCATTAATGGACTAAACCAGAAAAAAAAAACCTGGTCATTTCAAAAGATGCAGAAGAGGCATCACACAAATCTCAACAATTTATAGATTGCTAAAATGAAAAAAAAAGTTAGAAAACCAGAAACAGAAGAGGCCTTTCTTAGCTTGGTAACTATCTGCCTAAATTCCATAGCAAACACATAATCAATGGCACAAGTTCAGACATATTCCCTATAATATCAGAAACACTGCCTGAAACATATATTAAAGGCCATAAGCCATTTTTAAAAAAGCCATAAGCCAATGTCATAAACCAAAGAAAAGAAACAGAAGTATAAGGATTTTAAAGAAAATCAAAATATTATTTTCATAAATAATATTATCTCTTGCACACTCAACCCAAGAAAATAACAAAACAGTTTTATAACTAGGAGTTGAGAAAGGTTTGCAAATAAAATATTACCATGAAAATACATAGATAGTTCTGTAACAATAACTAAATAAATGTAGAAAACAAGATACTAGCTACAGCCCTTACAAAGTACCTATCAAATATCTAAGAATTACCCTAAAGTAAAAGGAAATTCGCAGGGGAAAAAAAACTCTAATAAAAATGTTTAAAACTGGGGTGCCTGGGTGGCTCAATTGGTTAAGTGGCTGCCTTCGGAACAGGTCATTATCCCAGGGACCTGGGATCGAGTCCCACGTTGGGCTCCTTGCTTGTCAGGGAGCCTGCTTCTCCCTCTGCCTCTGCCTGCCACTCTGCCGGCTTGTGCTCTCTATCTCTCTGACAAATAAATAAAAATCTTTTTAAAAAATGTTTAAAACTGCGTAAAAAGTCATATTATGTTCATGGATGAAATAAATAGTTAAAAGATACTAATTGTCCCCCAGACTGCAATTCAAATTTCATGTCATTCCAAGAAATACTGAATAAGACTGAATGCATTTGATAGGTGCTTTCTATAATTTATAATGAAAAGCAGAATCATAAGTAGGTAGGACAATTTAGAAAATTAAGAAAACGGAGGACTTACTCTAGCAAATATTATAAAGCCAAAGGATAAAGATAAATGACAGAGAGATTAGACAGATGAGCAGACAGACAGACAGTAATTAATGAGTTCAAGAACAGACAATTAGGCCAGTAGAAAAGAACAGAGGTGCTTTGTAATAGATATCATAAATCAGTAGGTTTGGGATGTATTCTAGGGTTGTTTGTATGAGGCAGTGCCTCAACATAAAGAGAAAACATAAAGCTAAAGAAAAAAGATGTAGGAGAAGTATTTGAGACCCTAGGGGTAGAGAAGGAAATCATTTTTTTAAATAGTCAAAACTACATACCATAAGATAAATATTAATTTTATGTAAATTCCAAAATGTTCCTGTTCAATGAAGAATTTCACAAGCTATGAATGACAGATTGAAAGAAGGTATTCACAATAAAGACAGTCATGGATTAATTATAATACAGGGAACCCCTATATAAACATCCTCCCCAAAACTGAAAATCTATTGGTAAAATGGGCAAGACTATGAATAGACAATTTATAAAAAGAAAAACCTTTACTGGCCAATAAGCATACAATGTTGGACCTCATTAATAATCAGAGAAATGCAAAATAAAAGGATGAGATGACTTAGCTACAGTAGAATAGCAAAATTTAAAAGATCAGATAATGCCAATTGGTAAAAGCTTCATGAACTATTGGTGGAAGAACATTCAGTATGAGTACATCCTGACACCCAACAATTGTCATCAAGGAGACACCTACAGAGATACAGCTGAAGCATTATTTCTCATACCAAGATGACAAAGGCCTCTAAGGTTTCCATTAATAAAAGATGGGTAAATGAAATATAATTAATGTGTGTTGATGAAAACAAAAAAATAACAAATAATATACTTTAATAACAAAATATTTTTAAATGTTGAAGGGGAAAATTAGGAGTACACTGTATAGCATAACACTGTTCCTCATAAACCAGAAACACACACACACAAATAGCATGTTTGTTATAGAATACGAATGTAAGATTAGAAAGGTACATGTCACATTCAGAAAAATGGGTATTTATAGACACAGTGGAATGACTATAAGTAATGAAGACAAAAGGGGAGGAATCACAAAAGAAGATAAAAGATACTAAGCAGTGAGGAGATTGCCATGAACTGATTAAGATTAATGCAATTCTTGCACCTGAAGTTTACATTAAGAAAAACAAAATGGACTATAGGCCTCATCCTCAGGCACATATCTGCATATTAGAAAAGAAAAACCATCTGTGTCCTGTAACTAAATGCCAATTGACAGATTCCATTCCACCCAGCTGATTTCTTGGGTCCAAATGATAAACTTGCACATCCAAACAGAGGGGGAGAATGTTATTTCTCCCTTCTGCCCCACCCACCACATGCAAAAGAACTGATAGTGGCTTAGAAAAAACCTGCGATCTCTAAATAGTACGCAATTTTTCAAATCATGATTTTATTATCTCTCTACTTCTGCAAACTCCCAAATCTCCAAAGAGGAATAACTCATGAACCAGATTCATTCAGGGGATAAGCCTAAAATAGAAGTAAAATAAGGCATAGTTTATCTAGAGACTTTTCCTTAGAAAACATAAACTACTCTATGCAATTATGTTGAGAATTAAAAACTGCTACAGATGGCTTACTAAGACTATTAATACCCTAAGATCATTATATGCAATTCTGTCATTAATTGCTAAAATCCCATTGATTTTAATCTACAAAAGTGATAAATCCAACATACAATAATTGCTTGTATTTTTAAACCCTAAGAGATTAGACATTTTAAATCTTGTCTCTGCTCTTAACTAGAGAATTTAAATATCAGAAAATAAATTTGAAGCTTCTGCTTGTAGAATGAAAACATAAATTTTGTCAGGAAAAACATAAAAATCGATGAATTCAGTTTGCACTACTTACCTCACTATAGGGTTTCCATAAAAACAGAGAAAACAAAACATTAGCACAATTTAACATCCTTGGCTCAGAGCAAGATCAAACATGGTTCTCAGGTCAAACAATATTGCAGTCTTGCTATGCTTTAGAACACATTCTCTTTTTCTTTTTTTTTTTTTTTAAGATTTTATTTATTTATGTGACACAGAGAGAGATCACAAATAGGTAGGGAGGCAGGCAGAGAGACGGCCGGGGGTGGCGGGGGAGAAGGCTCCCCGCCCAGCAGAGAACCTGATGTGGGACTTAATCCCAGGACCCTGATATCATGACCTGATCTGAAGGCAGAGGCTTAACTCTCTGAGCCACCCAGGTGCCCTAGAATACATTTTCTTAACTGTGATTATAGTTACACATATTTTTTGTACTTCTGTTTTAAAATATTATTTTCATAAAATTATTCTCAACTATACAGTCACAACAATGTAAATACCTTCTCATAGGTTTTACTTTTATAATTTAACACTAGTCAAACAAAAGTCGTAAAAGCGTTCTAGAATACACTGTACACTTAATTTAAAGAATGTATGAGGGGCGCCTGGGTGGCTCAGTGGGTTAAGCAGCTGCCTTCGGCTCAGGTCATGATCATAGAGAGGTGGGATTGAGCCCTGCATCAGGCTTCCTGCTTCTCCCTCTCTCACTCCCCCCACTTGCGTTCCCTCTCTCACTGTGTTTCTCTCTGTCAAATAAATAAAATATTTTTAAAAAATAAAAAATAAACAGAGCTGCTTTAAAAAAAAAAAAGAATATATGAAAGAATGGGGTTTGAGAAGAGAGAGCTAAACATTTTTAATGCTAAATTATCCTGAATTATGTTATTTCCACATATTTATATGTACAATTTTGAAAATCAAATAGAAAAAACTGCAGAGTATAGTTGTGTCTGGGAAGTAAGAGTACATGAGATGTTTTATTTTCTCCTTCATACTTTTATATATTTTTCCAATTCTCTTCCATGGGAATATACTTCTTTTTTACTCAGTGGGGGAATAAACCTTAAAAGCAAAACAAAAAGACTTCAACTACTAACAATATAGTCAACCAGATATATGGTATACAGACCACTTAAAATTCTAGATAAAACATTTTTTAAAAAGTTGCTATTTAAATCTATCACCTTTTACTTAATAAAAGACTGCTTTTTAAAAATTATGACTAAGAATCTTTTAAAGAGAAAATAGGGGCACCTGGGTGCCTCAGTCAGTTAAGTGTCTGCCTTTGGCTTAGGTCATGCATGATCCCGGTGTCCTGGGATCAAGTCCTTTGTCCTGCTCTGTCAAATAAATAAATAAAATCTGAACAGAAAAAAAAATAATAAACACTTGTTCCCATCTATATTATCATCATATCACAAGTATTACTGAAAGTCTTATTGTCTTTGTACCTAACTTTGTTAGGCACATTAATTTCTATAAATATGGTAGATGTGAAATGCTATCAAGTTTTAGATTTAATCTGAGTATCTCTAATGAGGTTTAACATCATTCTATATATTTATTGACCAGGCATATTTGCACTTAAGTAAATCGCTTATTTTTATCTTTGTCCAGTGCTTCATAGCGTTGTCTTTTTTGATTCATAGGAGTTTTAAAATATTCCGGATTCTAATATTTTTTCATTTTATATTTCAAATATCTTTTTGTTGATTATAATTTTTCTTATTACTCTGATTGATCTGAGAAGAAAGGAAGCTCATATTTTTAATGTAGCCAGATTCATTCATCTTTTCACTTATAATTTTTATTTCTAGGATTTGTTTAAAAAATCCTTTTCTACCCAGAAAACACAGAATTATTTTCTGGTATTTTCACCCAAAAGGGGTTTAATGTTTTTCTTTAACATTTAAGTTTTTAGGGGCGCCTAGGTGGCTCAGTCAGTTAAGCGACTGCCTTCAATGCTGGTCATGATCCTGAGATCCTGGGATCAAGCCTCACAGGCATCAGGCTCCCTCTGCAGTGGGGAGTCTGTTTCTCCCTCCACCTTTCCCCCCAGATTGTGCACTCTTTCTCTCTCACCCACTCTAATAAATAAATGAAATCTTAAAAAATTAACTTTTTAAGTCATATTAAAATTATATATACAAACCTATATATGTTTTTTTGTGGTATAATTCACATAAAAGAAAATATAACCATTTAAAGTATGCAGTTTCGGGGACAACTGGGTTGCTCAGTCCTTAAGCCTCTGCCTTTAGCTCAGGTCATGATCCTGAAGTCCCAGGATCGAGCCCCGCATTGGGCTCCCTGCTTGGCGGGAAGCCTGCTTCTCCCTCTCTCACTCCCCCTGCTTGTGTTCCCTCTCTAGCTGTGTTTCTCTCTGTCAAATAAATAAGTAAAATATTTTAAAAATAATAATAAATAAAGTATGCAGTTTGGGTTTTGACAAAAGTGTGCACTTACTTAACCACCAGCACAATCAAGATGTAGAACATTTTCATCACCTCACCAAATTCCCTTGGATCTCTTTGCTGTTAGTCTCTCCAGCTCAACCACTAATCTGTTCTATAACTAAAGATTAGTTTTATCTTTTCTAGAATCTCCTATAAATGGAACCATATGTATAATTTTGCATCTGGCTTCTTTCATGTAGGAAAATTCATCTGAGATTTATCTGTGTTATTGTATGTAGTAACAGCTGGTTTCTTTTTTCTTTTCTGCTGAGTCCTATACCCTTTTATTATGTAGATATTCTAAAATATGGGTATTTACTTACCTGTTGATGAACTGTTTCCAGTTTTTTGATCATTGTGAATAAAGCTGCTATGAACATTTGTATTTAAGTCATTTTGTGGATATATGTTTATCTTAGGAAAATATCTAAGAGAGGTAAATTTATGTTTAACTTTATAAAAACCACCAAACTGTTTTCAAAGTAGTTGTATATTTTTGTGTTACCACGAGCCACATATGAGAATTTCAGTTACTTCACATTCTCCCCAACACTTAGTATTACCAGTCTTATTAATTTTGGGTATTTGAATATGTGTACAGTTACAGCTCATTATGGTCTTGGTTTGCATGAAACTGATTCATGTGAAAGATTCAATTTGATTCCTTTTTTCCATTTGACCAAAAACAAATGGCATTGGCATCATTTACTGAACAATATAAAAAATTGCCTTATTAAGGAAACGGTATCATTTCCTTATTAAATGTAGTGATAGTTCTGTCAAGTTCTGAGATGATACAAAAATTATTTAAACAGTGGTGTGAAATGGGCACTCTACTTTCTTTAGAGCTTTCACTAAGTTATTAAAGTTTAACATGTACATTTAACTTTATGCTTTGTTAATCAGTATTTTAATAAGCATCTCTTCGAATTTGGAAAGTGGTCAGTTATCCAATCCCACTATACTCTCCTCTTGTCCAGTGTCTTGTTTTCTTTAAAAAAAAAGATTTTATTTATTTATTAGAGAGAGACAGAGAAGCAGGGGAAGGAGCAGAGAGAAGCAGGCTTCCTGCTAAGCAGGGAACCCAATGTGAGGCTCAATCCCGGGACCCCAGTGTAGCTCCTTCCTGGGCTACGAGGTTTGGGGTTTCTCCCCTGGTCCAGCCAGGGGAAAAAGGTGGCGTTGAGCAGGATGATGAGTGTCAGGTTTGGGGTTTCTCCCCTGGTCCAGCCAGGGGAAAAAGGTGGCGTTGAGCAGGATGATGAGTGTCGGAGGCCAAAAACACACCCGAGCTGGGAGGTCTGTCGAAGCAGGATCTCTTGCTGTTTGCCAGCTCTCCTGCTCTCTCCTCTAAGACTCTCTTGCTGCTTCCTCGCAGGTCCTCTCCCTTTGTCTCTCAGTCTCTCTCTGCAGGCTCTCAGTCTCTCTCTGTCTCATGGCTTTTGTCTCTCTCTCAGTTTCTCTCCACATCTCTCTTGACTGTCAAGGGTCCCAATCTTTTATTATTCCCAAGTGAGGAAGTTGGGTGGTGCAGTTAAATCTTTAACTGCTTTTGCACCCACCCTAGAGATAGGATTAGTATTGTTACTGCAGGGTAGAGTGATTGCTTTAACTCACAGAAGTTGAGACCATTGAGGCACAAGGATCTTGAATAAGCACATAAAGGACATATTGCCCTGACCCACAGGGTACGTGGCTTTTCGGATTCTAAGCGGGGAAAGCCCTCCCTCTGGGCTTTCATTCACATTCACAGGTACTTCCACCAGAATTTCTGGTGGCTTGGGCATGGAGGGATCTTGCACCGTCCAGGATGATGACCCCAGTCAAAGGCAGATGCCTAACAGACTGAGCCACCCAGGCACTCTAAAAAAATGTTTATAAAACTATTTAGCATTTCCTAGTAAAGTTCAGTATGTCCATACCCTTTGACACGGCACTTCTACTCCCAGGAGTAAAATACTTCAAATAATTAATATAACCTAGGTAATTTGGCTACACTAAATTTACTTTAAAGCAGTAGTTCTCAATCTTAGCATGAATCAGAATCCCCTAGGGAAGTTCTTAAAACACAGACAGATCCCTCAGCTCATCCAAGAGTTTCTGATCCAGCAGGTCTGGGATGGAGCCCTAGAATTCACATTTCAAACCAGATTTCAGGTGATGCAGATGCTACCAATCTGAGAGTCACACTTTGAAATAAATGCTCTAAAGTAATGTGCTGTCCCAGATTTATACCTTGAACTGGCATACAGAAAAAAAAATTCTTTTTCTGCTTGAAAGAGTTCTTGTGATATTTCATGGAGAAGTATTATCTTTGAGAAATAAAAACAAAAGTGAAGAAACAGTGACACAAATTTACTCCAAAAAGTAGTATATCTAAAAGGAACTGGCAGCCTCTTTGATTTTAACAGACAATAGATACTCTAGGTTAAGTTACTTGCTTTATAGTCTTAGAATCTGAAAATTAATGGCAATAATACTATATCAGCCTTAACAAACTAATCAATAATTTCCTAATTGGGAGTTTTTTCTGTCAACAGTTCTAGTTTTTACTAATATGTATATGGGTATTTTATAGAATATTTAGTAAATTATGCAAGAGATCTAATTATACCTATTTTTCAGGAGACAAGAGGAGTAAACCATGGACTTAAATAGCAAGAAATAAACATCTCATTTTAATTTACTTGCTCTCAATAACAGGAAAAAGAAGAAAATTCCAATTATAGACTACATTGACAAAATCTAGTACAGACTGACAAGTAAACAATTTATTTTAAAACAATTGTTTTGCAATTCCCAAAGATATTTCCCCTGGGATTTTCCATAACACCTCTAAAATGATAAAATTACATAAAAATTGTACAAGACATATAATGTGAACCAGATTTGTCATTTTAAGTTATGGCATCATCAAGCAATTTAACGGAACCTAACAACCTTCCCTGACTAATAAAACAAGATACTTAATTATTCAAAAAGGTTTGAGTTTTCTATGAAGAATTATTTTATCAGAAACAAAACCTCATACATATGAGCTTTTTATGTGTCTGAATATGAACAAACTCATTCATACAGGTTGCTAGTAGCTAGTCAATTAACAATTAATGTAATAATTATCATCTAAACCTAATTTCCACTAAAAAGATAAATATAATTATACAAGGTTCCATGAACAAACAGTAATTGCAATAATTGTTAATAGTGTAATAACTGAGAAAATTGTGAATAAATTAATGAGAGAGATAAACCTGAATAAATGTACAAGAATAGGTAAACAGATGACAGAAAGGAAGCAAAACCTGATGAGGAAATACAAAGGAATTGTTTAATCAATGACTAAACCTACCAAAGTTGTTAGTGAATAAAATCCTATTGCCAAAAGCCAAGATATGCCCCCAGCTATATAACCATGAATAGATCAATTCACTCCTCAAAGCTGAAGTTTTCATATCATAAAATGGCAACAATTGACAAGGCTGCCTCATCCAGATGCAAGGCAGATGTACTCCATAAAGGGGTTCAGTTTAAAGGGACTTTCTTTTTCTACTTCAAACAAAGGCACCATATAGACTAAAAACAGTCCTGTTGATGAGTCTATCCCATCCTGTTGTTTCAAGAACTAAACTATGTATGTCAAATACATATGGAGGTTAAAAACAGTTAAATATGTCAACTAGTGTAGTAACCAGCATGTTTAATAAACATTAACTATTACTATAATATCAGCTTTCATTAAGATCTCAGGATCAAGACAATGAAAATATCACCATGGACAGAAGGATTTTAAGACAACCACTTAAAAACTATCTCTACCTGGACCCATTAAAAAGAAACATCTCAATTTTCTGGAATGATGTAAGATTCTGTGTCATGATTATGGTGTTGATTATATGACTGTACACACTGTCAAAATTTAATTTTTACCCTTAAATTTGCTAAATTATAACTCAATAAAGCTGATTTTTTAAATTAAAATAAAATAAGGTGTGCCTCGGTGGCACAATCAGTTAAGTATCTGACTCGGTTTCAGCTCAGGTTGTGATCTGATCCAAGATGGTGGGATCAAACCCCACATAAGGCTTCAGGATTACCTCATCATCCCAAGAAGGGTCATATTCTCAGTAAAACACAAGGGATACAAAATTACTAGCTGCTAATAAGCTGAAATCAACCTAATGGGTTAGACAGTATGTCCCTTAAATACTTCCAGTTCTTAAAAACCTATTTTTATTCATAAAATATGATTAAAATAATGTATAAATAGAAAAGAAAATAGAAAATCAATTCTATATATTTACAGTAATAACGATACATTCAGAAATAAAGCCACAGATTTTTATACTGAAGGTCCTATTATCAATTAAACTGTTAAAACTTTAATGTTATAGGACATACATGCCCATCAGCATTACTGGAGAAAACTGAAATGTCGGTGATGTGTTCCTCCTCATCTGGAAAAATTACTGTTTAAAAATAAAACCAACAACCCTCAAAATGCCTAGATCAAGTCTTAATTTCTCCTTAAATCCTAAACATTTAATCCAGAAAAGCATTTATCCATATATAATCTATCTTCTCCCCACTAGTCTTAGAAGAACTACTATTAGTTTCTAAAACAAGACTTAAGCTTTTCTTCCTCTCTCTTTCCACTTTGCACCTTCTCCTCTGCCTAAGGTTGTTTCTTAATCTACCTACAATCACTCAAATCTACTTTTCTTTTGCCTCCCTTCCTCCCTTCACCATCCAAAAGCTTGAAAGAATAGCTCATACTTGCCCCTAACATTTAATCCACAGCAATGTACAGCAACTATCATGCCCAAACCACTCCTCTGAAGGTTTCTAATGACCACTTCATCAAAAAGAATCCTAAATCTATTTCTCAGTCCTCCTTCTCTTTGATCCCTTTGCAGCCAATCATAGTCTTGATAACTCTCTTATCTCATGAGACCACTATTTTGCTGTGTGCCTGATTCAATGCAGGTCCTCCTACAGCTCCTTCACTAAATGTGAGTTCCCACAGAAATACCTATGTTATTCTCTGTTCTCGCCACCTCTCCACCTACTCTCTTTCCATTTCTTGATATTTTAATACAGTCTCATAGCTTTAAATACCATCAGATGCAGAAAACTCATTGATCCATATCTCATCTCTCTCTTCCCAGCCCATACTCCTCTATTAAATTCTAGTTTCTTTTCTTTCCTAATCTATTCAACTTTCAATAATTTCAGTCACTGTATACTATGGTAAATAAAACTATCTCTGAGAAATATATACAATCATGTTTCTGCTTCCAAAAGTCTCTATAAACGTAACTACAAAAAATTTTATTTTGATAAATATGGAACATGTCAACTTAGTAAGTCTAAAGATGAAACCATTTTCCTATTGACCAGACCTGTCACCTTTCTCTTCTTCCTCCTTCTGGGCTCATCACTTTGGTTAATGACACTGCTCTTCTTGCTAGTTTAAACTTTGCAAAACAATTTCCTCTCCATGCTTCCTACTAATACTTAGTTTTGGAATCCACTCCTCTACTCTACTCCCACTAGAGCCTGATTCAGGTTATCACTATTTCAGGGAGGCAGTACAGGACAGACTTTAAAAGTCTAGACACTGCAGTCAAAATGCCCAAATCCCTCACCTTAGAGCGGAACACAATGGGAAAACAACAGCAATGAGGAACCCACAGAAAGAGAAGGAGCAATATTCATGGCCAGTCTTTTGAAGCACAGAACAAAGAGAAAAATGAAAGGTAAAGATCACTCTTATCAGAATAAGGGCTCTGATGGGTACTAGGAAGAGTGTTTGTTTTTATTTTAAATATCTCATGTATTTATCTGACAGAGAGAGATAGACAGTGAGAGAGGGAACACAAGCAGGGGCAATGTGAGAGGGAGAAACAGGCTTCCCCAGAGCAGGGAGCCCAAGGCAGGGCTTGATCCCAGGCTCCTGGGATCATGACCTAAGCCAAAGGCAGACGCCTAACCACTGAGCCACTCAGGCACCCTGTAAGAGTGTTTCAGTTATCAGAGTACTTACCAGTGAGAAGGCAGGAGTAGGAAAGAAAGCGACAGAAGGGAGAGCATCTACTCCAGTGACTAAGGCTCAGAGTGATATTATTTTCATCAATCTTTTTTATTAGCATGCACAATATTTGC
Source organism: Spilogale gracilis (assembly GCA_004023965.1). Lineage (NCBI taxonomy): Eukaryota > Metazoa > Chordata > Mammalia > Carnivora > Mephitidae > Spilogale > Spilogale gracilis. The sequence continues at coordinate 15,013 of PITA01024201.1, forward strand.
CTTGCACCATAATTTCTCTTCCCAGTACCTAGCCCATACATAACAAGTATTCAAACATCAGCTCAGTGGAAATTAGCAAACAGCAACCATTTATTAAGCATCTATCAAATACCAGTCAAAAAAAGTCACTTCACATATACTAGAAATTATGTCATGCTACTTCTATTATAAAAATGAGGGCCCAGTAACTGAAATATTTTGCCCAGCATCCCACATTTTATAAATGACTGAGAATTAAAATACAATTCTATACAACATGAAAGCTATTTTCTTTCCACTGCATCATACTTAATTCTTTGAAGTATTAAAAAGTATTCTGAACATCCTCTAAAGCCTTTGACTATGATTTAATGTTTGCATGACATTTCATCATAAAAAATAGAATCCCTCTTGAAATATATAAAATTTAAATTATTGTATGGAAACAAAGGGTTAAATTTAATCCATTTTTATTCATTTTATTTGTAGGGGAAAAAGAGAGGTTGTATGAGTAAGTAAAAAGAAGGTGAGAAGATAGTGCAAGACTGAGAATATCTAAGAATCCTAACTCAACATACTTTTCAATTTTGCCTAAGGCCGGCCCTAAATTATCATCTCACGTATCCTAGAAATAAGACCTATCTCAAAGAACCAGCAGCCTTCATTAAATATAGATGAACAGGAAACAGAATATGTAAGAATGGAATAACCCAAGTCCTACTTGCCCAAGGCAAAAACTTGGGAGAAAAACAATGTGAGGCCATTTTTTTTCTCTGACCTGTGACATAATTCCAGATGCATGCATTTTGGCTCCAAAAAATTTAAGAACAATACAAAAATCTTATCATTTTAAGTTGTTATGGTGAATACTCATACTAGCTACCCACTTCATCTCCAATACTTCACGTAGAAAACAACACTAAAGCACAGTGATTCTCTTTGGACTGATGCCCTATAATGTCACTAAGTCTGCATTCTAGCAAGTAACTTGTTCTCTCTATATCTTAATTTTATTCTCTGTAAAATGTGGATAATAACAGATTATTACTGAATGATTTATTAACTGTAGTAAAAGAATAGGGTTTAGCATATGGTAAGCATTCAGTAAATATTATTTTCATTATCCTCACCCCTGTAAAGGTTAGTCTCCTTTTTTGTTTTGCTTTTTTTGTTGTTGTTTTAAGGAGGGGACAGAGGGAGAGACAGAATCTTAACCACGCTCGGTGCCCAGCGTGGAGCCCAACATGGGGCTTGATCTCACAACCCTGAGATCATGACCTGAGATAAATATCAAGAGTTGAACACTTAACCAACTGAGCCACCCAGGTACCCCCACATTAGTCTCTTTTATACACTGCTATATCCCGTCAAGCCCGTGAAATGTCTGTCATAGAGGACATATCAATAAATTTGTCAGTGAGAAAAAAGAAAAGAAAAAGTTGAATAAACAACTCAGTCAAGTAATCCTACTGTTACTCTACCAGATTACTGAGTACTGCTTTAAAGTCTTCTGGGGTACCAGTCCTCTGTTTCATAATTAGAAGTATTTAAGGCAACTTCAGCCCACCTCCTCATTTACCTCTTGGTACTTAACATCTCCCATATGTTCATCAAGTTCATCATATCAGTTGTGATCTCTAGGGAAAGAAAACAGCTCTTTCATTTAGGGCACTGACTTTTATGAGGAGAATGCTGCAGGTACTAAAATAATAATAATTAATGGAGATAAGTCATCATCATTACTTGCATTATGAATCCCTCTATCCCTGACTGACCAGGTGTTTGATGGGCAGTCACTTCACTGCTCAAACCCCCACTGCCTGGAAACTCTTAAAATGAACGCAAATATGTCTCTACCTGCCTCCTGGGCCAATAGGGAAAGCAATTAACAAATAAATGTTCACAGAGTACTTGGAAAGAGATAATGGCACCATATAAATATTACAGATTATTGCATCATGAAGTTTAAAATCATAACCAACTCTAAGACGGTTTAATTGGAAAGGTAACAAAAAGTTTCTCAAAAAGAGCCTCCTTTCAAAAGAATTTCAAATAGGGTATTACCTTCCTGTGGCTGAGAAATCATCTTCTGACCCTTTGCCCCTTACCTACATCATTTACAGAAGAAAAATAAGAAGCTAGCTACTTGGTTGTGACTGGGGCGGGGGAAGGGGGTGAAGTTGAGAGAATTAATAAAACCAAAACTAAACACAGAATCACTTCCAATTCAGAATTAAGCAACAGATAAAATTTGAGAAGCCTGGTTTTAACCTGGGTTACAATTCTAGCACACTGCAAACACAATTTTTATACAAGTCACAAACTGCACAGCACAGAAGGCAGTTTGCACCAAAGTGGAGAGAACACGTAATCTGGCTCTGATTGCTCCCAAACTTATGCATCCAACCTGAATCACCCATTTCAGTATCTCGCTTATCATCTCTATTGGATATCTAATGGGCAAGCATCTCAAATCCAATATATTCAAAACCAAGCTCCTGATCCTCCCCCAAAACCTGCACCCTTGCCAACCACCATCCTCCTACTCTCTGCAAATAGCAACTTATCCTTACAACTGCTCCAGGAAAAACCTTGGACTCATCCACAACTCTTCACATTATCTTACACGTCATTCATCTCAACCATAAAACCTGTTGGCTCTAACTTCAAAACATCAAGAATCAGACAACTTCCACTGTTTTTACAGCTACTGCTCCGGTCCAAACCACCATTTCCTCTTGCCTGAATTATTGAAACAGTCTCTTCATTGGTCAATACTCTACTTTCTTCCTTGCTCCTTAGTGTGTTCTTATGAGGTCAAATCAGAATATTCCCACTGTCACAACTCTGAAATAACTCTTCACTTGATTTCAAATAAAAGCCAAAGAGTCCTTATAGTGGATTATAACAATCTATGTCATCTGGCTCTCTAATCTTCTCTCAGAATATCACCTAGAACTCTTCCTTCCCCCCCCCCCCCCAGCTACCATGGTTCCCCACTGCTTCCAAACCACGCTAAGTATGCACAAGCTTCAGGGACTTTGCACTTGCTGCTCCCAACTACTCAGATATTCTCTTTGGCTTGCTCCATCACCTCCTTCCCCTCTATATTCAAAAGTTATCAACTGAGTGAGAATTTTCCCAAGCCCATTTTTTTGTTTCTAAAATTGTAAGCCTCACCCCCAACCTGACTGTCCCTTTATCCCTTCTCTGCAATTCTTCTTATTATCTATCACCATCTGGCATTATTTGTTTATGAATTGTCTAGCGCCTCTCCCCATCTGAATGTACTCTACATGACAACAGTAATTTCTGCCTATTTCTTTTCTCTTTTTATTTACTACTGTTTTCCATCCCCTAAAACAGTGTCTGACATATAACAATGCTGAATACATATTTGCTAATTTTTTCCCATTTTACTGGTCCTTGAAATCCCAGGTGTCAGACTTATTGCACTAATAATCTGTGCTAAAGAAACAGTTGGCACCATCAAGTAAAGATCCCAGGAACATGGTCAACTTTCTCTCAAACTCCTAATTATACAATTTCTGGGCATGGAAATACTAAAGGGTAATGCTGGAATTTGATGCTTTCCATAGTTATTAATATTGAACACCAGCCCTCTAATCATAAAATGCAAGGCGGGTTTTTACTTATGCATCAGGCTGGAGGGGAAGAAATCAAACCAAGATGCACATTTCATACCCTGGAACCGTACCTTGGATATAAGAGACAGTTTTGTTCAACAGCTAAAACAATGTTTTGAATGTGTAAATTCCAAAAGAAAATTAAAACTGGCAGCTACTTGATTTTTAGGGAAAAAAAAAAAAAGAAGAGCTCTTGTTTAGCAGTTGCTAAGATCTGGGGCTGCAGTAATTCCCTCTAATAAAAAATAATTTATGATTTTCTTGGAGCTGTGAAAATGATGGTACACCTGAGCCTCTGATTTATAAAAAATGTATTTCCAGCTCTTTTTTTAAACTGCATCTTTATTTCAGCTTTACAGTTCTTCAGAGCAAATCATAATAGTAAAGCCCTCTACAAGAAGGTAAAGGCCACAGAAAGACAGATACTCCAAACTGCAGAAGAAGGGAACACACTTGCAGAATTATCTTGGAAGGCCCTCTCAAATGTGACACAGAGAACTTCCCTGACCACTCAACCTGAAATGTGCCCCCCACCATCTCCCAAATCACCCAATTTTAATTGTTGGCAGGGTACTCATCTCTCTCCTGCTATGTATTACTCTTCCCCCAATTTTAGAAGCTCCCAAAGATAAGGACCTGTCTGTTTTACCAAAGTACTAAACAGTGGTAGAAATGACACCTGGCAAAGATTAGGTGCATAATACAAACTCGCCACATGAATGATTACACTAAACATTTGAATTTTCCCCCTTGCATTAGATCCAAGGAGAAGGTATGATTCCAACTCTTGCCAATTAATGACTTAATCTCAACAGCTAAGATTTGAGAGAAATACATCATTTTATAAGGTCTAAATCCTCTCCATAAAATTAGTGCCATATAAAAAAGTCCTGTAAGAGTAAGCCCATCCATGCTCCCCTCCCCAATTCCCAATACAATAAATGAAATGTACATTTCTGTTAGCTTCTATTTGCTAGTGACATTTAGTTTTAATTTGACCAGTCTTCATAAATTCTGGTACTGTGCACAACATCTTAAATGGCTCTATTCTTTATTCAAAATCATCCTTCTCATTCCCAGAATTGTAGTAAATAGATCTTCTAAAGGGGAAATAAAACTATTTCAACAACAGGCCTATTTCAGCAGTTTTTCAAAAGCATTTCTTTCATTCCCTTGGCTAGAGTTTTCTTTTTATGCTTGGAAAGTTGTGTTATATATACATGTAGTTTAGTCCAAATGGATGTGGCTTTTCGTTGTTGTTGTTATTATTGTTGATTTCAGCGTTTCTATTTTCCACTTCAGAATTTTTGCAAAGGCAAAACTTCCTATTTCTCTTGTCCCTCCATATGCGAGTCTCCATTATTGAACCATATTCTCTTTTTAAGAAAGAATACTCAAGACATTCTGTGATTCATATTTTCCCCAATGAAAAAAAAATCAAATTTATAGATCAGAATATTTATAGCATATAATAAACTCAAATAACCTTTCGTTTTTCTACATTATTTTTAAGGAGTGACCTATGTGCATAAGAATCTTTCCTAACTTTTCCTTCCCATATACCCAAAATATCAACTAGGGTTCCTCAAAATTGTAATCTAGCCAGAAATGATTTCCAGCTATCCCACACACCTGGGAGAGATTACTAGAAGGGAAGAAAATACTTCAAGAGCCATGACTTCTGCCCTCCCCCAACCAACAGCTTCAATGTCCCCAATACCCACCTCCAGCCCCATCCCCCATGGTGACTTTAAAACTTCAGAGGAATTTAACGTACTCCATACTCATCCTAAAGAAACAATCAGAACTGTATAGAAAATGTACGTACAAAAGGATTTATCATAGCATTATTCTATTATAATAATAAAAATATACACACAGGTACCCATGAGGGAAAGAAAAAAAAAGACTGGAATTACATAATACTATTTAACATTGATATATCTCTGAATGGGGGAAATATCGATTACTCTTGTTTTTAGTTTATTTGTATTTCCAGTTTTTTTCCAATCAACATGCACTGCATATAAAATTCCGAGTTTAGAAATCATTAAAAAAAAAAAAAGTCCAACGATAAGGAAACAGACTGCACAAATCACAAATAAAATTGAGATTTAGGGGGAAAAAATGTTTAAGAAAAGTCTTAAAGTCCTCTGACCAAAACTGTTGTGTGTTTTGTCGCTGCCTTAAAATGATCAGATTAGAAGAAACAGGGTGTTGGCTTAAGAGATAGTGAAAGATCCCATATCATATGAAAACATACCCCCTAAAGGCCAACTACCAAAAAGCTTGTGGATACAAAAGAAGGAAGAGGAAGAATGCTAGAGAACAAAACATTTTACAAACTTCACTCATTGTTTCTTTCCTTTTCTCTTAAAAGCCTATGGAACAACCTGGGATTTCTGATTGATCATACTTTATCAGTCAATATGATAAATGACTACTTTGCAGCCAAATTTTTTGATAGATGAGCAACAACTCACAGCTTTTTGGAAGCATTTTTTAAAAGATCTTACCTAAAGCCCTGTTCTCCTCCATTTTTATTCTTTACTAAAAAACATGCATCAATTTTACCATCTAACAAATCAATTGCTTTCATTTTTGTTTCTTTTCAATCCTCATCAACAGACATTTCCATCTCACAGGGTTGTAAATAAGTTAAAAGATTGTGCATTCTGTTCTCCTGATTTAAATTTATAGAGAATATTCTTATTTTAAAATATTGCTTGTTTTTAATTCAAAGAGAAAATAATTCTATGAGATTTTGACTAGAGAGATCTTCCCACCAAAGTATAAACCCCAAAAGTAAATACAGCTATTAAAATTCATTACACCAAATTGCTTGAGCAAGGTAAACTACAAACCCAGGGTCAAGTGCTAAAAACTTGAGAGAGTCAATTATCAAGCCATCTAGTAAAAGCCTCCAAAAATCGATAATCCTCCCGCCTTACTTTTATGATGACATTAAAAATAACATTTAATTTTTTATATATAAGAAACAATCTCATGGAAAGCCAGTCTATGCTAATCTTTTAAACCTATTACCAACATTTTATGCATCATAATCCTCGCTAAACCAGGGTATATATATCTACTTAGGTTCTCTCAACAACAGCAATTTCTAAAAGGGTCCCTGCCAGGCAATAACACCATTCGTTTACTAATATTGCCTGGGGACCTAGCCATGCGTAACTCTTAATAATGCAGATGGGAGTTTCAGTCATATCCAAGGTCTGTGGAACAAATGGAGTAACCCACTATTGGTTCTTCTCCCCTCATATCTACTTAACATGGATAATAAAAAGAATTTGGTCTGCTATGCCTTATTCAATTACCAAATACCATTAGGCTCATACTTTAAGAGTTTGTTTTCTCTTGTTTTCTCCACGTATCATTTATGAGTTCACAGGTGGAAGGAAATCTATACCTAAAGCCATTATGATAAGAATTTGTCTTGATCAGCTTTCTGTTGTTTCTTAATCATTTTATTAGCATAATTACAAGTGTAGGGCATTTGATACAGGAGTTATTATACAGGATTAAGTCTGTAGTCTAATAACAGCAAATACTATATATACTCACAACAGATGACTTTTATAACACAGAAGGATATCAATTTGATTTCCTAATGTTAATATTACTTACCCAAGTAATAATGTTCACTTAAGAGAATAAAAACAATTAAGTAAAAGAAACTTTTTAAGTTTCTAAGCCTTCAATAATATGATAAAATAAAGTACAGACTATCTATCCACCAGGATATGTCAAAGCCGCTAAATATGACATATAGATTTCTATTTATTGTCCAAGACATATTACCATGGAAAATTAAATAATAGGTCAGCATGGTATGTGATCCAATTTTATGTCTTTACACATGTGTTAAAATGAATCACAGAAGAGTATACACTAAAATCTTATCAGTGGTTATTTCTGGGTGGTCAGACTGTAGACGAGGTTTTTACTTCTTTTTACTTCTCAGTATTTTCGATAACAATAAATATAATTCTATACGCTAAAAGGCTTGGAAAAAGTGCTTTAAAGAGCAGAAGTGGGTGGGAACAAGAGACAATCAGTTTGCCATTCAGTTCAATATCAGACATGTAAATGCTACTTCATATAAATGATAACTTCACAGATTTGGGCTATGACTCCAGAATTTAACCATCAGTTTGCAACCACCAGGATACATACAGTTAAACCTCAGAATGCCAGAGTGTCTTTGCCATTCTTTTGTCCTGTGCGGCAGACTGGTTCAATTTCCTTACCCACATGTCCTCCATTAATTGCCTTTTCAATGGATTACTAATAAGTTTTTGATGTTAAGCAAACATCAATGCTCCTATTAAAGTGAGACCAAACACTGTGACTATTTGTTTAATAACACAGTCTGAATGAAGGACGAAGTTCAATTAGCACTGGAGCTGATACAGGCTTCATTAGGAAGGAGAGGCAATTAAAAAATGGAAGGCTGCAGGAGGCACTGATGTGCACATCATGCAGCAAGCAGAAAAGGACAAGCAGCACAGAGTTCCTTTGAAAAACCTATAACCTGAAGACTTCAGACAGAAAGAAGGATCATTAGCACAAAATTAAGCACCCTAATAGGGTGATCCCTATCCCACTAGCTCCAGAAGAAATATGAGGCCAAATCATGTAATCTAAATAAACTGCAGGGTGTCAGGACAATTGGAAGGAAAAGGAATTATCTAGCGGGTAGAACTTGATTTAGCACAGAGCTTGGTTCAGAGACATTGTCCAGTTGATGCTACTGAGCACTATTTGAGCAGTCAGAAGACCCACCTATACCATTAACTAGTTGTGTGACCTTGAGTAAGTCACCCAATCTCTATAGACTTCTGTTTTCCTTTTCTTGAAATTAAGAGATTAAACAAATGAGCTTTTCTAATTCAAAAATTCCACAATTTTTTGATTCCAATGACTCGTGTTATCCTTTTATCCTAGTAACACAGGAGACAATGCAAATCACAAATTATTTGACAATTAACAGTATTCATACTATTTTCTTAAAAGGAAAGTAATAAAGATAAACAAAAGTGTTTAACTTTTTAAAGATACACGTGGATAGGGATTTTATTTTACAACTAAAATCCTAGGATATTTCTCTGATTATCCCAATTTCAATGTAATAGAAATTTTAAAGCCATACAATAAATTGACCTTCTTTGCAATTTTCCGTTGTGGTATTGAATATTTACAACTTAATGCCAGACATTTGGGGAAAAATATATGTGGCTGAAGGATGAAAAGGAAATTCCTTCATCTATTAAATTGTTTAATGACAACTCAGTCATACCCCAAGGTCACTCCTGAAATCACAGCCTTGTGAAGAGGCTCATGGGGATCAGACCAGCTGCCTAGTGCCTGCTTTTTCTCCAGAGCTCCCCGGAGGGAGAGAAAGCAAGCCAGCCTTCCAGAGTAGAAATAGCAGCGACAGACCTACAGAACCACTTTGAAGAGAGGCAGGAGAATACTAAAACAAATAGGCATGGTGTGGAGGGGCAAGCCTAATAACAAAGAATTTTTTTAAAAAGAACAACTGCACTCAGGTCTAGAAATTTATTCTACACAAGCGCTTATTCAAGTGGATAAAGATATGTACATTCAACACTCATTTGGCAAATATGATAAGAAAACATTTGAACAGACACTTAAGAGAAATGCAGGAGTGAGTTAGACAAATATGGGAGAAGGAGAGGGAGGCCGAAGGTTTCTAAGTAGTGAGAATGCAAAAACCCTAAAGAGAAATTGTGCTTACTACGTTCAAGAGATAGCAAATATTTTAGCGTGGCTAGTGTGCAGTGAATAAGAAGGAGAGTAGTAGAGGTCAAAGTCAGAAAAATAGTAACATGCTGGGTCATGAGGCAGGGGGTGGTCTTAAAGACCACTGCAAATACTCTGGGTTATAGTGAGTTACAAGGGAAGTCACTGAAGAACTTTGAACAGAGTAAGTTTTACCTGTGTTTTAAAAGATTACTCTTAGGGCGCCTGAGTGGCTCAGTGGGTTAAAACCTCTGCTTTCAGCTTGGGCCCTGATCTCAGGGTCCTGGGATTGAGGCCCGCATTGGGCTCTCTGCTCAGCGGGGAGCCTGCCTTCTCTTCTCTCTCTGCCTGCCTCTCTGTCTACTTGTGATATCTCTCTCTCTCTGTGTCAAATAAATAAGTAAAATATTTTTTAAGGTGGCACCTGGGTGGCTCAGTTGGTTAAGTAACTGCCTTCGGCTCAGGTCATGATCCCGGAGACCCAGGATCAAGCCCCACATCTGGCTCCCTGCTCCGCGGGAAGTCTGCTTCTCCCTCTCTCACTCCCCCTGCTTGTGTTCCCTCTCTAGCTGTGTTTCTCTCTGTCAAATACATAAAATCTTTAAAATATATATATATTTTTTAAAAAAAGATTGCTCTTAGAAGTAAAAAGACAACTAGAAGATGATGACATTAATCCAGATAAAAGATAATGATGGTTTCGACTGAATATTGGTGGTAAGAGGTGCAGTGAAATGGCTACTATCTGCATATATTTAAAAAATAAAATCAGTATTATTTGCTGATGCATTGGTCATGGAGTATTATAAAAAGACAGGTATTAAGGACAACACCTAGGTTTGGTGCCTCAACTGAAAAATGACAAATGAGATGGGAAAGACTAGGATACTCAATTCCATACAGTTTCCTATTTTGCCACAATTACAAATAATCTAAATACAAACGATTCAAAATTGTCAAGTAAATTATGGTATATTCACACTATGTAGCCCATAAAATAATATTAAGATAGACACATATCCTTTTATGGGAAGACATCCACAACACATAATTAAGTTAGTCACAAGTTACGTTTTCTACTGTGATGTCACTATACATACACATATTATCTAAAATAATATACCATAAACTTTAATGGAAGTTGTGTCTATGGGAACTGGTAGGTAAGGGGAGACTATCATTATCAATTTTATCAATTTTACCACTGTTTGAGGTTCTAACAACACATTTTGGTAGATGTTAATGACCAGCATTAAAACTAGCATCAAAACTATTACTTTTTTATAATTAAATAAAATTATTTTCTTTAGAGAAGCATAAATAAGAGCATCTAGCCACTGTAGGGCTATATTAAAGTCATTATAGGCCTGGACTCTGAAGTCAGAGTTCAAATTCTTACTCTGCAGCTTATTAGCTATGTGACCTAGAGAAAACTGCTCAACCTCTCTGTGCCTCAGTCATTCATCTTTAATATAGCCCACTGTAGGGCTATATTAAAGTCATTATAGGCCTGGACTCTGAAGTCAGAGTTCAAATTCTTACTCTGCAGCTTATTAGCTATGTGACCTAGAGAAAACTGCTCAACCTCTCTGTGCCTCAGTCATTCATCTTTAAAAAGAAAACTGCTCAACCTCTCTGTGCCTCAGTCATTCATCTTTACAGTAATATCTATCTGAGAAAGCAGTTGCGAGGATTAAATGGGATAATGATTTTAAGGTTTTTAAAACAGTACTTGGCACATGCTAAACAGAATTATGAATAAAATCTACTCTGAGATAAATCATCATGAATTTACTAAGGGTTTTTTTTTTTGTTTCTTTTTCCTTTTTTTTAACAGTATGAAGTGGTATGTGTGTATATAATTATGTTTGTACTTAACACTGGTGGGTTAAGATGGAAGGAAAATGAACACTGAGAGTTTTAATTTCAGTCACAGTCTGTGTTTTGAGGAAGGCATCATTGTAGATTCTAGTGCCCAAGGAAGAAGATGTGATTTAATATTAAAAGATGAATAGAATGGGTAATGGCAAATTAAGTGGAAAAAAAAGTCTTTGTAGGGACAAAAAAAACTGAAAGAACTATTTCAAATTATCCAGGTTGATTACTTTAAGAAGATCCAGTCTTTTAAAAAAATATTGTTACTAATATTATTATGACTTATTTTTTCAAATTCATTACCATATCTACCAAAATAGATAGTGGCACAGCATAGAATTTCCCCCATTTTATCAATAAAAAGATTCATAAAATGTTTTTAGCCAATTTGAGTATATAAACTTTTACATTAAAACA
>PITA01024202.1:0-26538 GCA_004023965.1 Spilogale gracilis
AAGAATCTTGCTCTTAAAAGTAAATCAATTCATTTATTCATTTATGTATGTATTTTTGTTCATTTAATAAAACGTTATTGAGTCATCTGTTTATTAAGTGATTTAGCCTAAGATACTAGAAGAATAAGTAGAAGTTAGCCAAGCAAAAATAGTGAAGTTATATGATAAAAACACAAATAATGTTATTCTCTTCCTTAAAACCTCCTGTGGCTTCCCATTGCACTTAGGATAAAACTTACACTTAACCTCCACAGCCCAAAGTCCCTGCATGATTGGACCTCTATGTCTCCTACCTCATCTCCTACCACTCTCCACGTGCCTTTCTCTTTCTTGATTGTATATGCCAACTTATTTTCCACCTTAAAGCCTTGTTTCTTATATACTGGAATGCATCCAATATACCTCCTTCTTTTTTTTTTTTCTTTCAATCTTTGATAATCAAACCAGACAATGAAGTATGACCTCCTCCTTAATTCTTCCCTCTGCACAGAATGTTCTGCTTTCGTATTCCCCTATCTTGAGTCAAATGTCACTCTCCAGAGATGACTTCCCTGACAATTTTATCTAAGTAGACACTTTTCTCCGTAATAACTTATCACTACCTCCAGTTATCTTGTTCATTTATTTGTTTGCTTGTTCTTGTCTGTCTTCCTTTATTAGCATGCAAGGTCCATGACAGCAAGGACTTTGTCCTGTTCACTCCTATATCTCCAATCTCTAGAAGACTGTCTGACGCATTCCAGGCATTCAAAAAATAATATCTACCCTGAAGGATGATATTTGTATGTGAAATATTAAGCTCACTGGTACAAAATTGGTTCTCAACAAATACTAAATTCCTTTCCTATGCATAAGTGCAACTAATCAATTCAGTCCCCCGATCAGCAAATACCTCCCACATATCAATCATCTTGGATGTCGAGGATGTTGTATACTATTACTCAAAAACACATAGTAAAGGAATAATGACCATGTGTGGGATATTCTCCTTTTGCTCCTCCCAGTCCACTCCTCAGGCCACTGCTCCAAAAAGGTTCCCTTATTCTCTGATATCTGGCTGGGTTTGCTCAGGGAAGTTACCATTGGGAGTTCAGAATGTTGAAGAGTGAGGTTTTTCTGAGTTCTATTGAGCAGGCCTCACCTGTAGTTCTCTCAGGTACTGCTCCTTGTTCCTTCGTACCTGGGGACGGTACATCCCTTGTTGGTTTCCCTGAACCCTCTCCACACATGGCAAATAGTCCTTCCTGAAAATATTCTCAATCACAGAGTAGTGCCATCCCTCAAGATGGAACACTCATCTAAAACAGGCAGAATAAGAAAAAGCGGGCAGAATAAAAAATGGCCTTCAGCATCACAAAAGCAACAAAGGTGAAGGGGACTATGGAATGACAAGCCCAAATCATGGCCTCAAATGTGTGTGTTTTGCCATTTCCGTTTTATGTCTTTGGATCACTAGTGTCTGAGGTTGGGTCCTCTAAAAGTGGATGATGAGAAGATTTAGGAGCTCAAGGGATCACCACTTATGAAAGGACGCGGGGAGAAAGCAGGATGAGGCAAAGGGAAAGTCAAACCGCAGTGCAAGCTCTACAAACTTCAGTCAACCCAGATGGGAGCTCTGGAGTGAGGAATGCCTGTCAGGGTCCCACAGAAGGCTCAAATGACCCCACCTTTGTCCTCCCGTGCCATTTATCCACTAGATCACACAGGAAGGAGTGTCTGTCAGAGGCTTCCTGCTACCTGCACCCCCTACAGCTGAGCACAAGGTTTTACCTTGAAGAGGGTGTATGGGGGTCGTCTGTATGTCTTCCACACCAGTTTGAATCTTAATCTTTCTTTGGCCTCTCTCTCACTGCCTACCGTGGGAATTGTTTTCAAAGGCTTTGTTTTAGTACCCTTCCCTAGTAAAAGCCACCCCAGCTTGATTAGTTCAGCTTATCCCATGTACTTTTTTTTTTTTTTTTAAGATTTTATTTATTTATTTGACAGAGAGAAACACATCGAAAGACGGAACACAAGCAGGGGGAGTGAGAGAGGGAGAAGCAGGCTTCCTGCCGAGCAGGGAGTCCGAAGCAGGGGCTCAATTCCGAGACTCTAGAATCATGACCTGAGCCAAAGGCAGATGCTTAGACTGAGCCACCCAGGCGCCTCCTCCCACGTACTTCTTCTTCTTCTTCTTCTTTTTTTTTTTTTTAAGGTTTTAGTTATTTGACAGAGAGAAACACAGCCAGAGAGGGAATACAAGCAGGGGCACTGAGAGAGGGAGAAGCAGGCTTCCCGCCAAGCAGGGAGCTCTATGTAGGACTCGATCCTGGGTCTCCGGGATCATGACCCGAGCTGAAGGCAGTCGCCCAACCAACTGAGCCACCCAGGCGCCCCTCCCATGTACTTCTGATCAAATTTCTCTATCTTATAAATTTCCAGAGTTGAAAGAAATATATTCCCACTTTAGGAAATCTAACGTACTAAGAGACAAAATAGTACTATATAGTATCAGAAATAACACCATCAAACAGTAGAAGTACAGCATTCATGATTGTGTCTTCATATTGTCACAGAAAAGGTTGCTCTGTGATATTATCTCTAGGATACTTAACATATGTGGCTTCGATGATTCATTCTTTAGCTTTATGCAGTAAGTATTCTTACTTCCTGTATGGGGCCATAGTTCTTCCAAATCAGTATTCGTGACTGAGTGTTACCATGAAATCTTCCTCAGCAACAGTATATTTTAATATGGACACAACACCTGACCTGAAAAATGCATCAGTGATAAGATAGTATCTAGCTAGCTTAATAAGACTTTCTTTATAGTAAAATTGATGCTTTGGTTTCTTTAAACCAAATGTTCTTATCCCTTTCATGTACCACCTCTTCACCCAGGTCTATTAGAGAAGGTTGACATTATGCTACATATTTCAGATATCTTGTTAAATTCTATGTAAGTGATGATCTGAAAATGATATAATCTGAGTGCATTAAGTAACAAGAAAGTGGGAACATTCCTAGTAGAAGAAAATCTCCAGGTTCATATCGTAGGCAAATATTTTTCTCCTGTTTTTCTTTTTTTCTTTAATTTAGATTTTATTTATTTATTTTTGAGAGAGAGAGAGAGACAGAGACAGAGAGACAGAGAGAGATGGTACAAGCGGGGGAAGGGGCAGAGGGAGAAGCAGGCTCCCTGCTGAGCAAGTAGCCTGATGCGGGACTCCATTCCAGGACCCCAGGATCATGACCTGAGCCAAAGTCAGACACTTAACCGAATGAGCCCCCCAGGTGCCCTCTCCAGTTTTTCTTGACTCAGATTTCCTTAAGGCCAGTTAATAAACAAATTTAAATTTAGCAGGCTTTTTTCACTTAAAACGAAATTTGGGCACCTCGTTGGCTTAGTTGATAGAGCATACGAGTCTTGATCTTGGGGTTGTGTGTTTGAGTCCCATGTTGGGTGTAGAGATTGCTTAAAAAAAGAAATCTTAAAAAAAAGCCCCAACTAAATTAATTAGTTCAGAATTTAACTGTAATGTCTTTAATATTGAATACAAAAAAGGAAAAAGAATGTTAATTATTAAATATTCTTGATTTGATGTTATAAATTATGCAGATAATTATGCACCAAATTTTGAAGCTAAAGGGTTAATACTTTAAATGTCTTTGACAATGTACTTGTTCAAGAAACTATTTTTTTTTAAGATTTCATTTATTTATTCGAGAGAGAGAGCACAAGCAATGGGGAGAGGCAGACGGAGAGGGAGAAGCAGGCTCCCTCGGACCATGACCCAAGCTGAAGGCAGATGCTTAACTAACTGAGCCACCCAGGCACCCTAAGAAACTAATCTAAAGTTTTTTGAGTGTGCATGTGAACAACTATACAGTGTTCTTTTTTAAAATTTTTATTATTTTTTTTATTTGACAGAGAGAAACACAGCCAGAGAGGGAACACAAGCAGGAGGAGTGAGAGAGGGATAAGCAGGCTTCCCGCCGAGCAGGAAGCCTGATGTGGGACTCGATCCTGGGTCCCCGGGATCATGACCTGAGCCGAAAGCAGCCGCTTAACCAACTGAGCCACACTGGCACCCCAACTATGTGGTGTTCTGATTGCCATCCAAATGATCCACAAATTCATGCTCTATCAGATTCTTTCTGAAGATGTAAAAAACTTTAATCTGAGAGAAGGGGCTTCTTTGTTGTTAGGATCCTGAAAGCAAAAAATCCTTCACTTTAGTTTGCTCAGGTGCTGGATTATTTGCTTTGTTTCTGTCAGGCACTAGAGGGGAGTGTGGTTCATACAACTGCTGTATTCTGTAAACCATGCTCACTGTGGTATGGCCAAATACAAGGAATAAGTACAGCAAACAAGGCATTAGAAAAATACTTTCTCAAGGTTGAAAGAGGACAACTGTGGTTTCCCCAAATCTACCGAGATCTAGTGTTTTACACAGAAGGTCCTAGTATAGAATTTGATCCCTTTGAAGCAGCAATAACATTAGGTAATATCTAGCTAGCTTAATAGTACCTCAGTTTCCTCACATGCAAAATGGGGGATGATAATATTACCCACCTTAGTCAGTTGATGTAAGAGTTAAATCAAATTACATAATTATTTAAGATAATACCTAGAACATAAGAAATACCATGTTTGAACTGTTATCCTTATCTAAATACAAGTTTCAATTTTGTAGTAACACTGAAGGTTTTTAAAATATGAAAGTGGGATTTTTAAGAAATAACTTTCATCATATTTCAAAGCCATGCTTTTAATATAAATTATTACTGATATATCCAACTATCTACTTTCTCCATTTGACATTGGTATTTGTATGCAGCAAATACTTAGTTTGTATTTATTGATTGATCTACCTAAGACTTTAACATAAAGTTAGAGATGAGCTCTCTTTTTGTGGAGGCCTGTTTAAGAACTGTTCTTTGGAAAGTAAGGTGCCTTTAAGTAAGACAGCTTTACATGGGTCACCTTTATAAGCCATGAGTCCAACTGAAAATCTCTGTTAATTATTAAACCCTTATGTTTTATCCAGATCCCTGACACTGCAGATCGCGAACAGAGCATTTGTCCCTCAAATTAAGCCTAAACACCAGTTGAAAAATGTAACTATCAAGGGATTTAGAAAAACAAGCCTTTTTCTTTTAAATTTTGTACACAGAGTGGGCTATCTCTTGTTTTGGCTGGCATATCTTCAGCCTAATCAGTTGGCTTCAACCTTGTTTGCGATTCCTGCTTGTTCTAGCATGGCGGAGCTCGGAGTTCACAGAACCCTCCTTTTGGTAATTTCTCTGACAAAGTGTCTGGAGGGCACAAAACTGCTGGCAGATTTTAAAAAATGTGGTGACTTGGAATGTGAAAGTAAGTTTGCTTTTCTCTTTTTCTTTCTTTTCCTCTTAAACTAAGGTTCTATGATGACATAATATGTTACTGTGGACATGTATGATGGAAGTGAGCACTGATGTCCTTGAGCAATATTTGCAATTATAAAATATACTTCCCTAGAAAAAGAAAATGCTAGAAGCAAAACATTTTGTAATAATTTTTAATGCAAGTGTATCAAGGGGTAAAGATCAGCCTGATACATAAATACATTGGAAATTATAAAGATATTAAGCCAGGCCTCAAAAACAAATCAGCACTTGTACTATTTTTTAAGATAGGTAAATTGATTTGTATTGATTTGTATTAAAAAGATTTCAAGCCATTTGATGGTTCTTTATTCATGAAGCTCTTATTTTTTTATGAAGCTCTTATATTTTTTAATTCCCATGTCACAATCAGAACTTTCTGATTCTCATGAGTTTTCTAAAAATGTTCTTATTTTGTATCACCATGATTTATTGCCTAAGCTTTATCAAACATTAATCATTTCTGTGTTCATTTACCATGTAAAAATAATGAAATCAGTATTAGGAGTTCATAAGAGTTATCTTCTACAAAGAAAAACTAATTTTTGTTTTATTGCTTAAGAAGTTATTTTCTGATAATTAGAATTATGGTGCAGATGAATAGTATCACAATATATTACAATTGTTTTAAATATGTTTTATGTCTTCAGTTTTATCTCTTTAAATCTCAGTATCTGATTTGCAACATATAAGTTAAAAATGCAAAATATTAGTAGAAAAGTAATAACTTATAAGTAAATATTTTTTTAGTAAAAATTTTCCTTAATCACTTGGATGTGTAATTTGATATGTAGAGACTTAGTAGACGATGTTATATAATAGCAATAATCTTTCCTTCCCTCTTTACAACCTCATTTTAGTTTCCTTAGGACCAGACATGAAACATGGAAAGGGAACATTCAACTTTATAGTAATTTATAATGTTATTTTAACTTTAATCATATGACTTAATCAAAATGTTCTACATATGTTAGTATAATTATAATAGGCAATATGGTATGTATATTGCTTTATGTATTGAAGGGCTAAATCTAGTATATGTAGTTATGATCAAAGTTATTGAGGGCCTATTATGTGCTGAGTCTGGAGGGGTTGGAGTGTATATCTAAGAAAAATAAAATGAAATGTCAGATAAGTTTCTTGACCTCCAGGAATTAGGTCAACATGGAAAAGTAAATAGTGATATGACATAAGGATAATAGAAAATATTGAAGTTCAGAAAGGGGGCAGAACAAGCTAGACCAATTTGGAGTATCTCATAGAATAGTAGGATATGAGTTGATCACAAAGAGAGAGGGAAGGGTTTCTAGGCGTAGGAAAGAATAGAAAGAAAAATCTCAGAATATGGAAGGCAGATGTTGCAGTGAAAATAATCTCAGTGCAAATCTGGCTCCACCATTTATTGGATGTGTGACCAACTCTCTAAGACTTACTTAAAGGCTCACTTGTTAGACTGATAAAAGATTATTGACCTTATAGGTCTGTTTTGGGATTTATCAAAATAAAGATATGAAAGAGTTATCCGAATGCTTGGAATATACATAAGTCCCCTTGATCCATGGGTCACTTTCCATAGTTCTAGTTAACTGAGGTCAACCATGGTCCAAAAGCAGATGATCCTTCTTCTGACATGCTCAACTCTGTGTCGCAGTGCTTACCTCACGTACCTCACTTCATCTCATTAGGGAGGCACTTTATCATATTACATCATTGTAAGAAGAGAAAGTACAATATAATAAGATATTTTGAGAAAGAGATTGGTCACATAACTTTTATTACAGTATATTGTTATAATTGTTAAATTTTACTGTCATTGTTGTTCATCTCTTACTGTGCCTAATTTAGAACTTAACTTTATTTTATATATGTATACATAGAAAAAAATATAGTGTATATAGGGTTCTGTACTATCTATGGTTTCAGACACCCACTAGGAGTCTTGGATCATAATCCCCACAGATAAGGGACACTACTCTAGAAGATGCTAGGAAGAAAACAAATTATCTTTACCTTGCCTTCCTAATAAGAATGATAATGACATATTATAGGGACAATGGATGGATGAACTTGACTGTAAAGGAATAAGAGGAAGTCATTTTAAATAGGAAGAGGATAAGGTTATGGATAGCCTTAGATAACAAGCCAAAGAGCTTAGAAATGATTCTGTGTGCAGTGGGAAGTCTTTGTAGGTTTTTGAGGCAATAAATGATATGAAGAAATTAGCATTTGTAAATACATAGGATAGACTGGAAGAGGGCAAGTTGGGAGGGGGAGAAATAACTTTTTAATTTAAAATGTGTTTTTTTCTCACATGTTTACATAGCTTTAATAAGCAGAGTCTTAGCCATGAGAGATTACAGAGGATCTGACTGCCGATACCTGAACTTCACTAAGGGAGAAGAGATATCTGTTTATGTTAAACTTGCAGGAGAAAGGGAAGATTTGTGGGCAGGAAGTGTAAGTATCTAGTTTTAAAAACTAAACATAGAATAAATGACTAGCTTGTATAGAATACCTGCTTTTCATTTCTAAAGGAACTTTAATAAAAAGCACTTTAAATATATAGTGTGTACGTAATATATATTTAAAACCCTTAACATATTTTTTTAAAATATTTTATTTATTTGACAGAGAGAAACACAGCGAGAGAGGGAACACAAGCAGGGGGAGCAAGAGAGGGAGAAGCAGGCTTCACGCCTAGCAGGGAGCCAGATGCGGGGCTCGATCCCGGGTCTCCAGGATCATGACCTGAGCCGAAGGCAGTTGCTTAACCAACTGAGCCACCCAGGTGCCCAACCCTTAACATATTTTTAAATAAATTATTTAAGAGAGAGAGAGAGAGTAAGTGAGAGAGCATATGTATGAGTTGGGGAAGGGTCAAAGAAAAAGAACCTCAAGCAGACTCCCTGCTCAGTGTGGAGCCCCACGTGGGACTTGATGTGATGACCCTGAGATAATGACCTGAGCCAAAATCAAGAGTCAGATGTGGGGCGCCTGGGTGGCTCAGTCGTTGGGGGTCTGCCTTCGTCTCGGGTCATGATCTTGGGGTCCTAAGATGGAGTTCCTCATTGGATTCCCTGCTTGACGGAGAGCCTGCTTCTCCCTCTCACTCTGCTTGCCTCTCCATCTACTTGCTGTCTCTCTCTTTCTCTGGAAAATAAATAAAAATAAAATCTTAAAAAAATATATTTAAACAAACAAAAAATGTTCATATTCAGTCTTGGTTCTAGAATGTATATTAAAGTAGTATTTTGGGAAGACATTCTGGTTGGGATAGAGAACTGAGAGTGCCTTGAAATTATTTTTACATAGCATGCATAGTTTGTGAAGTTAAGTTTTATATTTAATTGGCAAATAAAATTTAGAGGTGCTGGTGGAGATTATGGCATGCCTAGGCAACACAAGTGATCCCATGGTGCTCTCAATGGTTAAGTTTAAGAGAGACTGGGAAGTTTTAGTTAATCAGATTAAAATACATGTCTTTCAGAGAAAATAAAGGACTTTTTTTAAAGACTTTATTTATTTGAGAGAAAGAGCATGGGTGAGGTGGGGAGGCGGTGTAGAAGGAGAGGGAGAAACAGAATTTCCATGGAGCAAGGAGCCTGATGTGGGGCTCGATTCCAGGACCCTGAGATCATGACCTGAGCCAAAGGCAGATGCTTAACCAACTATGAGCCACCTAGGCACCCCAAAGATGGAGTTCTTATTGAAGAGACTCTCAGAGAGATGTGTAGCCTAGAGAATCAAGGTATATGAATTTTTCATGAAAAACAGCAACAACTGGGAGAGCCTTTTATTTGGCCCAAAGTCCTATTATACAGAAATTCCTAGAAGCCTGAGTAATCTCTCTAAATATGTAACAGGAAAATTAATGATTAATGTTTTCAGTTGGAAACATATTTGTATCTTTGATGGTATCATTATGCTTTATAATGAAAAGATGTAATAAGCAATTTTACTTTCATGTTGGACAAGTGTGACCAACCTGATGCATACATCATTTCCATATGAAACATGCAACAGATTTTTCTGTTGTGTAGCCTCTGTGATCACTATTCAAAGAAGCAGGTTCTATTTGGATCTATCCTGCCTTTTAGCATCATGGGCTATATGACTCAACCCCTGACTGTCAATGGCCAGAATTATTTGGCTTCTGTAGTTCCTAAGATTCCTTACCACTTACAGTCTCTTATACATGCCAGTGTATGTCTTTGAACACATTAGAGGCAACCAAAGCAGCTGTACCATAAATGACACCGTAGGTATCACAAGAGAAAAAGAAAGCATTCTTTCTTGTTTTCTGTGTGTGAAAATGATGGTTCCACACAAAAGCAGCATGTAATATGTGGAGCCAGGGTGAAGTTTTTTTTTTTTTTTTTTTTTTTAAAGATTTTATTTATTTGACAGAGAGAAACACAGCCAGAGAGGGAACACAAGCTGGGGGAGTGAGAGAGGGAGAAGCAGGCTTCCTGCTGTGCAAGGAGCCTGATGTGGGACTCGATCCCAGGTCTCCAGGATCATGACCTGAGCCGAAGGCAGTCGCTTAACCAACTGAGCCACCCAGGTGCCCCTGAAGTTTTAAGCATACTGAGTTCCATGGATTAGGTGTTTTAGTCCAGGCAGGCAGCTAAGAAACCACACTGCGGAGTTCACCCACAGCCTACCAATTTCCAAATAGCTGCAGCAACTGCAGAGCTGGAAGAATCACAGTTGAGGTATAGTGGTGCTGGATCAGAGGACCAAAACATGGTCTTTAAACTTTGCCAGGGATAGGAAATGGGCTGAGAGTGAAGTAGTGAAAGCTTCACTCTTGGGGCACATCTTCTATATACTTAAACTGGATTAAGAAGATCCCTATTATTACCAAGGTAGCCCCAGATAATTTGATGGAACCAAATCCTCCCAAGAGGACTCATAAATCTTTGCTGTTCTGATGAATCCATCTTAGCCCTTCAGCATTTAAACCTCTTACTTAATTTTGACATCCTGAAAATATTGAATATGTCACAGCTCCATTTATCTTGGTTACTGCCACCATTCTTTTGGCCTTTGATACCCCATGTCTACAGTGTAAATCTGGGGTCCATATAGGTAAGGAAATGACATTGACAAATGTAAAAAGGAAGAAAATCGGTGAGTGGGATGGTTTTCCCTCAGAAGTTTGAAAAAGTGGCCTTTTACAACTTGACTCTTTGTTCCCTCAAATTACTACTATTCATTTGAATAATGGGGTGTCCGGCCTGCTTAGTCGGTAAAGTGTGCAACTCTTGAATTTGGGAGTTCTAAGTTTGAGCCCCACATTACTGTAGAGATTACTTAAAAATAAAATTTAAAAAAGAATATTATTTCACTCACTCTCTTTTAGATGGCAAATGAAAGCTAATTAGTGTTTGTGATTTGAGATAGATGGAAGCCAAGGACATGGGGCAACATTAGGCTCATAGTAACTGTAGCTTTGATCACTCCTCCTTGCTAATTTTTATTCTTTATTTTGGTAGAAGGGAAAGGACTTTGGATATTTTCCCAGAGATGCAGTCCAAATTGAAGAGGTGTTCATAACTGAGGAAGTTGAGGTATCAACTAAAGTGAGTATGATAACATTTCGGTTGTTACTTTACTTCTTGGTAAAACAGCTTTCTGTAGTATAAGTGTCCATTGCTTAAGTATCTTGTATAGTGAAAATATAAAATAGTCTGAGAACTTACTCTAGGAATAGTGTGAGTATGTGAATAAAATTAAGTAAGACAAATTTGAGGACAGGCATACTGCTTTCTGAAAAATTTAGACAGGTAGTAGAGTAAGGTGGTCAGGAGCATGATGGAGTCTGGACTAAGTTCAAGCCTGACTGAGGCCTTGTATACCTTAATTTTCTAAACTGTAAAATGAGGACGATGATCGTAATGTAGTGCTACATCAGAAATTTATTGGAGAAAGGTGAACATAAGTAAATTATGTAGAACAGCACTAGAATCTGAATTAAACAGGCTAATCAGACTTACATATTGGAAAGTCACGTTCTGATACCTTTTCTCATTATCAAGCCCAATGTTATCAAACCCAACATTATCAAGCTCATTTAAAACTCAACAGAAAAAGAAATTGTACAGATATGAGACCTAAAAAGAGCGATGGAAAATAAGTTTTATCCCAGTAGGATAATAACAGTATTGTATATACAAACAGTTACTATTCTAAGCACTTTATTCATTTAATGCTCACAACACAATAAGATACCCCTATAAGACAGGTACTGTCATTATCCTCATTTTACAGATGAGGGGACTGAGGCAAAAAGATCATATAATTCACCCAAATTCCTAAAGGTAAATGGCAGGGTAAGGATTTGAACCTGTTCTCAATCACATACTATACTGCAGTACCCAAAACATTGTAAAATTTCAATTTTGAAGTTTACTTTTAAAAATTCTGAACTTTATTCTCATTTCATAATGATCATATCCAAAGAGCACCACATATCACTGTTTCATCCTTCAGATGTAAAAATAATAACTTTGGGGCACCTGGTTGGCTCAGTAGAGCATGCAACTCTTGATCTCCAGGTCGTGAGTTCAAGCCCTGTATTGGGTGTGAAACCTACTTAAAGTAAAATTTAAAAAATATATTAACTTCCCCATTTTTCTTCTTGATGATCTAGTTGTTCTATGAGATGAAAAAGAGAATTCCCCACTGTAATTGGCTGTATTCCATATCTCAATAAAAGAAGTCTAAATGTTATAGTGCAACTTTTAACAGGGCCTTCATACTTTAGAGTCTCTGGGCTGTCTGAGCTGTTTCCATGTGCTGTGAAATTCCCTTCTCTCAAGTCACCACACAGCAGCATGTGTTTGGTTAGTGCACTCTTAAAAGAAGCAGAATTTTGGGATGCCTGGGTGGCTCAGTTGGTTAAGCAACTGCCTTCGGCTCAGGACATGATCCCGGAGACCCGGGATCGAGTCCCACATCGGGCTCCCTGCTCGGCGGGAAGCCTGCTTCTCCCTCTCTCACTCCCCTTGCTTGTGTTCCCTCTCTGGCTGTGTTTCTCTCTGTCAAATAAATAAAATCTTTAAAAATTAAAAAAAAAAAGAAGCAGAATTTTGTGGACATGTATGCCTTTTCTTTTTTTTTTTTTTTAAGACTTTATTTATTTATTTGACAGAGAGAGATCACAAGTAGGCAGAGAGGCAGGCATAGAGAGAGGAGGAAGCAGACCCTGAGATTATGACCTGAGCCGAAGGCAGAGGCTTTAACCCACTGAGCCACCCAGGCACCCCATGTATGCCTTTTCATTAAGAGTTTATTTTCAGAATATACTCAAAGCCTTGATTTTTCATTTAGATTTATATAATTGACCCTGAGTCAGTTGTGACATAAGTGGTTGTGATTAAGAGATCTAATTTTAGTTTGTGTTGTCCTGCTGAGCTAGTTGTATGGTCTTGGGAAAATCATAGTCATCTATTTTAAGTGACTTTGGGAGAAACAAGGATTTTTAATATATTTATGTCAATTAGTTTTTCTCTTATAGGAATCTGATTTTCTTTGTCTTCTTGGAGTAAGTTACACATTTGAAAATGAAGACAGTGAATTAAACAGTGATGATAGCAAAAATATACATCTATATGAAGACGATGAAAACCAAAAGTCTGGTGTGTATGAAAGTGATTTTCTGACAGAATCTGGATTTTATTCAACTTCTGAAAGTACTTTTTTTGAAGATCAGTTTCCAGCATCAGAAGCTCCTGAAGATATTAGAAGTACTAGTGAATCAAAACCCTGGGAAGGAGTGGAAGCTGAAAGTATGAAAGAGGATTCTGTTCCAGAAGTGGATCACATCCCATCATCCTTGCCTAAAGTGAAAGGATGGTTTGGATTTGGAAGGGAACTAGCTGAAGAAAAGTCTTTTGAATCAGTTATTGAACCTCTACAAGAAAGTTCATTTCAAAGTAGAAAAATAGCAGGAGAAGACAAGAATGACCTAGAGGAATTAAATAATGAACCCCAAAATGAACAAAAGCAAGAACCTGAGCTGAAATTTGATTCAGTGCCAAAGAAACAGTCTGAACTAGGTTCTGAGTCAGAGAACTTTATCAGTCCTGAAGCTACTAGTTGGTTTGGGGGTGGTTTTAAAAGTTATTTAGGCTTTGGAGGTGAGGAAACAGGGCTAGAATTGTCCAAAGAAAGCAATTCACCACTACAAGATGTTCCTAATTTGTTATCATCTGAGGAAGAACCTGCAGTTCCATGCACAGAAAAAGAAGACACAATCGCCAATGATACTTCAATTCTCAAGCCAAGTTGGTTTGATATTGGTTTTGGTATGCTAGGCTTTGTATATACCAAGGAAGATAAAATATCAGATGATGGAAAAAGCGAAGAAGGAGATGGAGGAGATAAACATGAACATCTGCCGATAAGTAAATTTGACCCTGATAAGGAACAAGAAATAAAAATAATAGAAATTATGGAAACTGAAGATCAAGTAAGCAAGGAAAGAGTCCTAGAGAAAACAGATGATTCTGATACCTTACCATATTTTAAAAAATTCTTATATAATTTTGACAGCCCTTGGAACTTCCAGGACACTCCAAAGGAAACAGAATTGCCATTTTCCAAACAGAT
Organism: Spilogale gracilis; assembly: GCA_004023965.1. NCBI lineage: Eukaryota > Metazoa > Chordata > Mammalia > Carnivora > Mephitidae > Spilogale > Spilogale gracilis. The sequence continues at coordinate 14,023 of PITA01024202.1, forward strand.
ACAGGATGAAAAGGATGTAACTGAAAATGATGAAACAGAAGAATTTTCAGCTGATAATTATCCCATAGATAATATGAAAGTTACAATGCTAAAAAGCATATCCAGTCAGTCAGGTTGGTATGAAATATCTATAATTTTTATTTATTTATCTATTTATAAAAGATTTTATTTATTTATTTGACACAGAGAGAGAGTGTGTGCATAAGCAGGGGAGCAGCAGAGGGAGAGGGAGAAGCAGGCTCTCTGCTGAGCAGGGAGCCTGATGTAGGGATAAAAAATCCCAGGACCTTGGGATCATGACCTGAGCTGAAGGCAGATGCTTAACCGACTGAACCACCCAGATGCCCCAATATAATTTATTTTTTTAAACATAATTTATTATTGTAAGTACAAATTGGATGAAAAAAGTCCAGAAACCCATGTTTCTCAAAACACTCAATAATCAACAACAACCTTATCAACTACCCTTCTATTAACTTCTGGTTTACTCTGGGACTTAGATCTTAATATTATAAAATAAAATTCCAAGGAAGAACGAACGATTGGAGATACATAGATGTTCCGAGAAGATCTTAAGGTAGCTTGCAGCAAGTTTTTATTTTTCTTGAAGTAATATATGTAAGCAGGTTTAAAAATAGAAATAGTATTAAAGCTTTTTTTTTTTTTTTTTTTTAAACAAAAACAAATTTTCCCTGTGTCTGTCTTTACTCTCATCTCTGTTCCAGGGACAGTGATTTCTTTTCTTTTTTCTTTTCTTTTTCCTTCCTTCCTTCCTTCCTTCTTTCTTTCTGAAGTGAATTTCTTTTACTATTTATCTCTATTTTCTAAATAAAACATTTATATCATTCTGCTTTGATTTATATTAGATGATGTCCACTTACTTTCTATTTTGGTAAATGAGGATTTCTTTCTGCTCATTTACATTAACTTTTTAGCTTGTTAAGAACATCTCAGGGGCGCCTGGGTGGTTCGGCTTAGGTCATGATCCTGGAGACCCGGGATCGAGCCCTACATTGGACTGCCTGCTCGACGGGAAGCCTGCTTCTCCCTCTCTCGCTCCCACTGCTTGTGTTCCTTCTCTGGCTGTGTTTCTCTCTGTCAAATAAATAAAATCTTAAAAAAAAAAAAAGAACATCTCAGTATAACTATATTTGAGTGGTTTTCTGTCAATTCTGGGAGCTCAATAGTAGGCAGTGGAAGAGAGCAGAGTATCAGGATACTTCTAGATTTAGATGTCTAGGTATCTAGTAAGTCCTATCATTACAAACTCGTGGATTCTCTTTTAAGTAAAGAATTACGTCACATGACTTTCCCACATCTGCATTCTGATGTCTCTCTGATGGGCAGATTAGGAACTCTGCAAATACTGGTCAATAACACAGGAATGATTGAATCCTAGAATGACAGATAGGCTTTCACAAGAAGAGATCAATAGTGTCACAAACTCAGAAGAAAACACATTTATTTCCATCAGATGGTTCGTTTTCTTGAATTTCTAGAAGAACTATATGTCATTTCTTAATATTCTCCAAAATGGGAACTCTTTACTTAATTTATAAGATTGACCAGTATGTAGACTTAGAGTCTTACCCTTTTCTTTCTTTCTTTTTTTTTTTAAAGATTTTATTTATTAATTTGACAGAGAGAAACACAGTGAGAGAGGGAACACAAGCAGAGGGACTGAGAGAGGGAGAAGAAGGCTTCCCGCTGAGCAGGGAGCCCAATGTGGGGCTCGATCCTGGGTCTCTAGGATCATGACCTGTGCCGAAAGCAGTCGTTTAACCAACTGAGCCACTCAGGCACCCTGAGTCTTACCCTTTTCTAAATAAGAAAGATGTAGGTGTGATGCTTTTTACTGACTAAAAATGTTAAAGACCTAGATTGCCAAAGGTTAAAGAAAATTATTTTGTTCTACATTTGTTAGATCCTAAATGAATATTTATGAAAAAAACAGATAAGAGTAATTAGGAAGAATAAGTGAGATGAAACTAAAGCAAAACAATATCAGGTCAATAAAGAGAGAAGATTCAAAATACAGATATATGAAAATATTTTAGAGTGTATGTATAGAAACTCAAGGACAGCCTGATTATCACTCTAGTAGAATTTATTTATTATTTCATATAGTGGTGCTAAGAGAATTTCTAAATATGAAAATTTTGAGAACAATCAAATGAGAATAGGGAATTTATGCAATTATACCTAGTTTTTATATTATTCAGAAATTCCTTTAAGTTTCTAAAAAATATATGTCATTCTGTATAAACAAAGTATATTATTCCAAAATACTATATATTAATTAAATAGAATAACCTGGGGTCATGTAAATTTTGTTTTTAAAAAAGAATACTAAAAGAAATTCAGATAAAGCCACAGGCCCTATTTTTTGGCTGTCGAAGAAATAGCTACAACAGCCAAAATTTTTAGATGATTTCAATAACTCTTTTAGGAAATAGTAAATGAAAATTTGCCTTAATCAGAGAGTGCATAATAAATGAAATACTGATCTTAAGCATTTATGAAACTCTTAGACCCAAGATAACCAGATTTACAGAAAAACTAATATACGGATAGGTATTTACAAATAAATTAGGGAACAGTTATTTATATTACACTACTAATAACTATTTACAAAAGGACTACAATTGAATTTATTTAAATAATGGGTTTCCCAAGTACAATTAAATACGAAAAGTTCTTCATTATGTTATTTGACTTAAAATTCTGTTTATGAGCAATTGTAAGAAAGGCATATCTGTATCTAATGTAAATTTTTTAAAAGATTTTATTTATTTATTTGACAGAGAGAGATCACAAATAGGCAGAGAAGCAGGCAGAGAAAGAGGGGGAAGCAGGCTCCCCTCCAAGAGGAGAGCCCAATGCGGGACTCGATCCCAGGACCCTGAGATCTTGACCTGAGCCGAAGGCAGAGGCTTAACCCTCTGAGCCACCCAGGTGCCCCAATTTTTAAAAAATATTTTATTTATTTATTTTACAGAGAGAGATAACGAGAGAGGGAACACAAGCAGGGGGAGTAGGAGAGGGAGCAGCAGACTCCCCACTGAGCAGGGAGCCTGATGCAGGGCTTGATCCCAGGACCCTGGCTCAATCTCAGGACCTGAGATTACGACGTGAGCTGAAGGCAGATGTTTAACGACTGAGCCACCCAGGCACCCTCTAATATAAATCTTAAAGCTTAGATTTAAGTCGTGTGAAAATGATACCCTGAAATTAATTAAATTAATTAAATATAGAAATACTATAGGAAATATTCATTTTTCTTAACATATGTATTTACTTTAAATGCAGTTAAAACAATATTTTATTCTATTTATTTATTTTAAAGATTTTATTTATTTATTTGAGAGAGAGAGAGAGAGAGTGGGAGGAGAGAGGTCAGAGGGAACAGGAGACTCCCCGCGGGGCAGGGAGCTCAATGTGGGACTCAATTCTGGGACTCCAGGATCATGACCTGAGCTGAAGGCAGTTGCCCAACCGACTGAGCCACGCAGGCACCTGATATTTTATTTTTTAAAGATTTATTTGAGAAAGAGAGAGCACAAGTTGGGGGGAGAGGGGCAGATGGAGAGGGAGGAGCAGGCTCCCTGCTGAGCAGGGAGCCCAACATGGGACTTTCCAGAACCCTGAGATCATGACCTGAGCTGAAGGCAGATGCTTAACCAACTGAGCCACCCAGGCCCCCTGATGGCTCATTTTTAACTTTAATGTCCACAGGTGGCATTATTAAATTACTGATATGTGTTTGTTTACTTAGGATTTTCATCCTTTAAACAATGTCAAATAAATGACAGCATTAAAGTGCTATGTTAAATTTGTAATTGAAGTGCAAAATTGGACACTGAATATATATAAAATTTTAGAGATTTATGAATTCTGCAAAAAAAGGCAGTGTTAAGATTTGTAATTTCTTGAGTTCCTTCTCAGAAATTTATGGCACTCATTAAAGCAGTATGTAAATTTCATGAGATCACCAAATTAAGGAAATGTGTAATTTTGCCTTTGCCAGACACATTCATATCATAGGAATGAAATTCAAAATACAATTTACTATTGATTTTAATTTGATTTCTCAGCACAACTTAATGCTATTATTAGATCTGAAGGAGAAAATAAGCATATACCTGTGCATACTCATGGAAACATGTATTTTACTAAAAGTTGAATAAGAGTATCTTGAAGTTTTTTACTTCTATATTCTATTTAAAATATCTGTATTTTCCCTCTACTGACATAAACATATAAAATGTTATTTTAATGCTGTCAATCTTTGCTTAATTGCTAAAATAACGTAAATAATGTCAAGAATATAGTTTAACCTATATTATCTATATTTGCCTTATACAACACATTGTAATAAATTAGTAAATAATATACTTTAAAATATAAAACATCCTATAATTTCTAGCCATTAAGGATTACTCTCAGTCATTCAAAATTTTCTCTTGATATAAAAGATGTATCTGATTTTAGGATTTAAAAAGCTTCTACTTAGGGATGCCTGAGTGGCTCAGTTGGTTAACGGTCTGTCTTCGGCTCAGGTCATGATCCCAGGGTCCTGGAATCAAGTTCTACATCAGGCTCTCTGCTCAGTGGGGAGCCTCCTCCTCCCTCTGCCTCCTGCTCCCCCTGCATGTGCTCTCATTCACTCTCTCAAATAAATAGAATCTTTTTAAAAAAAAGCTTTTCTTCATTTTTTTCTTCTAATATATCTACTGGATAATATGCTATATAATAATATACTAGAGATGGGATGATGGGGGAAACAGATTGACTTTGAAATTAACAAAACTACGAGAGAGTGGAAAAAGTACAATACCTGACATTTGAATGGTACTTGTCAAATATCCTAAACCTATGGGTACCTTTATGTGCAAATGGCAAATACGTTTTCTTTGGTAGTGGGTGGTTCTTCAGTCTTTGGAGCTCTCTCATTTAAAGTTTGAGAGAAGGGATGCCTGGGTGGCTCAGTCTGTTAATAGTCTGACTTTGCTTTGGGTCATGATCTCAATGTCATGGGATTGAGCTCCACATCAGGCTTTGTACTCATCAAGGAGTCTGCTTCTCCTTCTCTCTCTGCTCCTCCCTCCTCTCATTCTTGCATGCTCTCTCTCTCTCTGAAATAAATAGATAAGATCTTTAAAAAAAAGTTGGAGTGATAATGGTTTATATTTAATAATACATACTGGCAAATGTGTTGTAGCTATGCACGAACCAGTGGACTAGATTGCAGAACTTGGAAATTAATTGCTGTAAGTTTTAATATTGCCTTTCTTTGTGTAACTGACTCAGTTTGTTCTATTTATTAAATAGAATAGGTGGTTATGGAGGCTTTGCTTACACTGGTTCCAACAACTACTGTGGGTATGGTGATTACAGTAACCAGCAGAGTCGTTATGGGAAAGGATCCAGGTGAGGTGGTCATTGAAGTAGCTACTGACCATACTAAATTATTCCATTTGCAACTTATCCCCAACAGCTGGTGAAACAGTGATTTCCAATCTGAAGATTCATTTGAAGGTGGTAAAAATTTTTGATAAAAATTTTTTATCAAGTTCCCAAATGGAAGTATCATGTTGAGTCCCTCTGAAATCTGAGTTCTCATTAAAAGAAATTTGCTTTTGTTGTTTTATTTCTTTTTTCTTCTTTTTAAAAAAGATTTTATTCATTTATTTAACAGAGAGAAATACAGTGAGAGAGGGAGAAGCAGGCTTCCCGCTGAGCAGGGAGCCCGATGTGAGGCTCAATCCCCAGTCTCTGGGTTCATGACCTGAGTTGAAGGCAGTTGCTTAACCAACTGAGCCACCCAGGTGCACCCTGTTGTTTTATTTCTTGTTAGGCTTCTAAATCAATTTGTGTTTTATGTCCCTCCAGTATTGTAGAGCAAGTCTTGTGTTAAAAGCCCAGTGTGACAGTGTCATGATGTAGTAGTGTCTTACTATGTTTTCTTTTTTTTTTTTTTAAAGGTTTTATTTGTTTATTTGACAGAGAGAAACACAGCGAGAGAGGGAACACAAGCAGGGGGAGTGAGAGAGGGAGAAGCAGGCTTCCTGCTGATCAGGGAGCCCGATATGGGGCTCTATCCCGGGTCTCCAGGATCATGACCTGATCAGAAGGCAGTCACCTAACCAAGTGAGCCACCAAGGTGCCCCATCTTACTGGTTTTTAAATAAATCCTTTTGTATAAAGAAAAGGTAGGCTATAGATAGTGTAAATAATATTGGACATTTTGACTCTTTCTGGTTCCCTAACAGATAAATTAGAAGTAATCTGTCTTACCAATTTTCTTGAATGGCAGGGATATATATTTTTGCAATGACATTTAAATATTACACTTTCTTGGGTAATAAATGTACCTAAGAGGAATGAAATCCTATAGAGAGCTATTTTGTAGCTTACTCTTAGTAATAAGTCTATATAACACAACAGAGTCGTTGACTGTTATGTTAGTTTTTTTTTTTAATAGTTTTTAGGACAAAAAGACAATGTAGAGAATAGAATTGCATATAGTTTTAAGAAATTCTGCCTTGGTAAAAGAGTAAAGAAAAGGCATTTTGGTAGGCTGAATAATGGCCATTCAAAGATGTTTATATCTTAATTCCCAGACCCTGTGACTATGTTACTTGACATGGCTAAAAGGACCTGAAGATACGATTAAATTAAGCATCCTGAGATGGAGAGAGTATCCTAGTGGACCCAATATAATCACAAGGTTTGCTAAAGGTGGAAGGAAGGAAGGTCAGAGTAAGGGAGAATTTAGAAGATGCTGCAGTGCAACCTTTGAAAATGACAGAAGGGGCCATGAGCTAAGGGATGCAGGTGGCCTCCAGAAGGTAGAAAGGCAAGAAAGCAGATTCTTCTCTAGAGCCTACAGAAAGAACACAGCTTTGCCAACACCTTGGTTTTGGGACTTTTGATCTCCAGAAGTCTAAGAATATATTTGTATTATTTAAGTCACTAAGTGTGTGGTAATTTATTACATTAAGAGTAGGAACTAATGCAGGCTGCAGTTTATGTTTTGGTGAATTCTTTCCATAAAGAAGTGTCACAATGACCACAAAAATTCAAAGAACGGTCTCCCCAGGAAACAAAAGGGAAACCTACAACAAAGCAAGTATTAAAGGAACCCCAGGTGTCCCTGTGTGGCTTAGTTGGTTCAGTGTCCAACTCTTGGTTTCGGCTCAGGTCATGATCTCATGAGTTGTGGGACTCAGCCCTGTGTGGGGCTCCCCACTCAACTGGGAGTGTTCTTGAAAATTCTTTCCCTCTGCTCTTCCCCCAATGCACACCCATGCTCTTTTTCTCTCTCCTTAAAATAAATAAATCTTTTAAAAAAAAAAGATTTTGGGCGCTTGGGTGGCTCAGTGGGTTAAAAGCCTCTGCTTTCAGCTCAGGTCATGATCCCAGGACCCTGAGATCATGACCTGAGCCGAAGCAGAGGCTTCAACCCACTGAGCCACCCAGGCGCCCTAAAATCTTTAAAAAAAAAAGATTTTATTTTTTTATTTGATAGAGAGAAACACAGCCAGAGAGGGAACACAAGCAGGGAGAGTGAGAGAGGGAGAAGCAGGCTTCCCACAGACCAGGGAGCCCAATGCGGGGCTTAATCCCAGGACTCTGAGATCATGACCTGAGCCGAAGGCAGAGGCTTTAACCCACTGAGCCACCCAGGTGCCTTAAAATAAATAAATCTTAAGAAAAACCCCAAAGATATTTAATTTTTTTTTTGCAGATATGGCCTCTAAAATAGAATCACCTGGGAGAATTCATAAAGAAGTACTTTTCAAAACTCCATCTTCTAAGGATATTGGTGAAAAATCAAAAACATCACTAGGTACTGACGGATCTACTCAGGCAGAAATAGACAGATCTATGGAAAATACCCTGCCAAACAGTCAGATGGTTTCAAATGATTACTTTTTGTCTTCTCAAGAAGGTAAGAAAAAAGTTATTTGTTCTCTAGTGCAGCAATTAAGGAACAAATAAGATTCAAAAGTTACCTCACATCAAGTGTTAACTTATTTTTATTTATAAATTGACAGAAGATGCTTCTGAGTGTTGGAGTCTGAAATACTTATTTCAAATTGACATTTGTGATTTCATAAATTCTGCATTTTCACCAATTATAATTCTTACAGAAAGGGTAAGTTGACCTTGTAAATCTTTTGCAATAATTTTACTTGTTTTTCTTTTTTTCTTTTTTTTAAAGATTCTATTTATTTATTTATTTGACAGAGAGAAACACAGTGAGAGAGGGAACACAAGCGGGGGGAGTGAGAGAGGGAGAAGCAGGCTTCCTGCCGAGCAGGGAGCCCGATGTGGGGCTGGATCCCGGGTCTCTGGGATCATGACCTGAGCCGAAGGCAGTGGCTTAACCAACTGATCCACCTAGGCGCCCCTTACTTATTTTTCTTAATACAGGAGTAGTTGAAAATAATGTTTGAGTGAATCCTCCCTATGCAAATGTTACATATTTCTCTTTCCATAAAATTTTACCTATAAGATTTCTCTTACATGAATGTTTTGTTGCATTGTTACTGTTAAGGATTTTTTAAAAAGATTTTATTTATTTATTTGACAGAGAGAGAGATCACAATAGGCAGAAAGGCAGGCAGAGAATGAAGGGAAAAGAGCCCAACATGGGACTCGATCCCAGGACTCTGAGATCATGACCTGAGCCAAAGGCAGAGGCTTAACCCTCTGAGCCACCCAAGCACCTAAGGATTTTTTTTTTTAACCTTTCCTTAAGTTTGTTGATCTTCAGCATTGGTTTTTTTTTTTTTTTTTCTATTTTCTTCCTTTTTTTTCAAATCAGGGAAAAATTATACTAAATGAATTAACTTGGAAATAATATGAGCTAAAATGAATCAAGCAAATCTTATTAGTATCTCAATGATAGCTGTGAGTTTGAAATGGTGTATTGTGAGAATCCTACAAAAGCAATTAATATCTCAAAATTTAACCAAGCCTTAGCTAAAATTCCAAAATCTGTCCACTTTTTATTAAAAGTCCTATTAAACCCTTCTCATTTATTATAAATGAGATATTGCCAAGGACTTAGCAATAGTGCTTTACATAGAAGGGCTTTTATAAATGTTATTTCATTGTCTCATCTACTGCTAACATATAAATAATTGAAGAAGCACTTTTATCTTCTTACTTACATGTAAAGATGAAATTTACCAGTGGCTGCTTTAAGGAGCTTACTCTACCTGGAGGACATAGATTAAAAAAAAAGCAATAATTATAATACAGTGCTGTAAGAGCCATAGGATGCTACTAATAGACTGATCAGCCTACTGATGCCTTAGTAGATTGACTGGAAGTGGTAGGTAGAGATGGTGGGGAAGAGGGGCCTGGGAAAATGTCCCCGAGGAGATTGTACTTGAGCTTACCTTTAAGGAAGAGATGGAGTTAGCCAGATAAAGAAGGGATTGGTATTCTAGGTGGAGGAGAAAGCATTTTTAAAGGTAAAGAAGTGGGAGAGATGAAGGCATTTTTGGCAAACTATAAGCAATTCATTTTGACTGAATATATGACGATAATGAAGATTATTCAGGGATTGAATCAAGAATAGCTTTGAATGTTATAATAGGAAGTTGAACTCTTTTAGATAATGGGACACTACTGAAGAATTTTAAGCAGGGAGTAAAATGAAAAATTTTCATTTATAAAGTCTATCTGTCAACATTATCAAATAAGGTTTGAAGAGGTAAAGACCAAATGCAGGCCTGGTCAAGAAATTACTGCATTAGTTTAGGAAATGAATGGTGAAGGTCTAAATCAGGGTATATAAACTTAAATGAAATGAATGAAGCATAGGTAAAGATGAGAAAAGAGTGTGTATGCTTTGTCCAAAGGATGTTGCTACTATTAACCTTTAGACTGGTTGTGCCAGATCTTTTGATATTTCAAGAAAAGTTGGAAATCTGGATATTTTGTGTGAAATCTCTTGATTTTGAATGCTGGAAAATATTCTGATTAAAAAGAAATACCATACAGGTCAGACAAAATGTGCTGTGGATCAAGTTTGGCCCACTACATTTCATTTTTTAATCTTTGGTCTAAGAGCTGATGGTGGTTGTTAAAAATGATTGGAAGGAAAAACAAGATAGATCTTTTGTAGATAGAATTCATTGGATTTAATGATTGATTGAATGTAGCTGGAGAGGAAAATAGAAAATTGTGATAACTTACCAGGTTTCTAGTTTGGGTGACCAGGTAGATTGTGGTGACTATGATAAGGGTATGTGGGAACTAGGCTTAATAACATATATCATTTTGCTTTCAGAAGTTTCCTCCTTACTTTATTTCTTTGTTACGTTTCTAGAGAGTTGATATTACCTGGGAAATAAGCCCAGAGAAGTGATTAATTCACCTGTATGATTTGGTCTTAAAAGACACTGATTAAAAACTTTAATTAAAAATCTCCATCATAAAAGGAAAACCAATAATAATGATGATTATAAAAAGTCATAATAAAACTTTCAACTCCCCATGGAATTAGTTCTACACTGGTATGTCCTACTGACATCCCTCCCCTGTCAGCCCTTCCCCCACAAATTATACTAGTGAAGTTACTAAATTAAAAAGTAATTTATTAGTATGCCACATTCACCTCTCATATAAAGTACTTATTTAATAAAAGCTATGAAGTATGTTTATTTTAGCGGCCTCAGTAAATACAATCAAACACATTTTACTTTAACTATTTTGGTTGAAATTTCTTAGACATGGGAATACTGAATTTAAATTTCTGGTAAATATCTTGTGACCTTAGAAAGTTACTTATTCTGGAGGACAGTGTCAGGTTTAAAACTGTAATATCAGAAGCTGAGACTAGATGACAGGCTGCTGGTCGAAACTGAGTTGTGCATTGTTTAAAAAATTAAGAATAAGTTACCAACATTTAAAAGGTGAGTTGATATAAAAATATGAATTTCTGAAAAAGTAGAAGACTATATAATATATAGTCTCCCATTTTCATATGGCAACAAGAAGCTCAAGGAATAGTATTTGTATTGAATTCACAGGAATTCTTCATTTCCCTGCTTTTATTTCACCTGTATGGCCTCTATAGGGCTTTAAGTTCATGTTTAATTATGACTAAATGTTCTGAGGAATTTCTGCCAGACCTAGAATTCTAACAATCTTGGTGCATCTATTAAGCTCCTATAATATAGCTCTGAATAGCTGCAGTAATGGAAAATTTGAGCAATTTTCCAGTTAAATTTAGGTGAAAAGTTTTCCTTTTCTTCTATCTAAATGTTTCAGGTAATTGTTTCTATTTGCTAGTAATTTCGGTTAGATTTTGTACACAGCATACTTTCTTTGAATTAAGTAATAGGAATGAATACTACTTTCTATCTACTTTATAATTGAGAAAGCTCTGAGTTCTAACATTTATTTATTCTTTTCTTTTCTTTCCTTCCTCCCTTCCTTCCTTCCTTCCTTCCTTCCTTCCTTCCTTCCTTCCTTCCTTCCTTCCTTCCTTCCTTCCCTTAGATTTTATTTATTACAGCGAGAGAGGGAACACAAGCAGGGGGAGTGAGAGAGACAGAAGCAGGCTTCCTGCCAAGCAGGGAGCCCCATGTGGGACTCGATCCCCGATCTCTGGGATCATGACCTGAGCCGAAGGCAGTCGCTAAACCAACTGAGCCACCCAGGCGCCCCACACTTATTTATTCTTAATTAGAATGCTTCATTTATATGTGGAATTAACAAAGGAAATTACCCAGCTCCTGTTCAACAGGTAACTCCTGATTCAATATGTTCTGAGAACAACTCTTACATCACTAGTATAGAGAATGAAAGTGTGGCTCAGCATGTTTGGTTTTTTTCCTAAAGGACTAGATCCTATATCCCATGACATTGCCTGTTTAATTAAATGGGTGTAACTAGTACCTACAGATTTGCAACAGGGCCCTTCATAAGGGAAATCAGTTTCTAGGCTGTGGACAAGGTTTACTTGTTAGCATGTTTCCAGTGTTCTTGGATGCTTCCTAGTAGCTGTCACTAACACTAACAACATTGGTTCTCCATTTCCTGAAAGCAGGTCTACGTAAGACAGCAAAATCCCATGTCTACTTGAGAACAATCTTTGAATATTTTTTACTTGGTAAAAATCATGTATTCTATATGAATAGACTGTAGAATAAAACATTCAGTTTAATTTTTATCAGTTATTAAATTCAGGATATCTCTTTTCAATTGTAGTTTTTATGGGATAATAATGAGTGATATTTTATTTTTATTTTTTTATGTGTATGATATTTTAGAAGAAAACCATATTTAATCAGGGGTGATGGCCATGAAATTGGCTTCTGTGTTGGTTGTCACAACTCCACCTACAGCTCCCCTTTACCACACAAGTGTCAAAACAGGATCACAGTCTGTGTGGAAACAGCAGTGTAGCAGATGTATGAGAATCTGAAATCTTTTTCAAGGATATGAGGTGCTTAGTAGAACTTTATTTATACATTAAGATATTTTAACATG
>PITA01024203.1:0-26676 GCA_004023965.1 Spilogale gracilis
CCCGGTGATAGGATTTATATGGTACAAAGCTGTTACAGGGTAAAGAAAAGGGTTATCAAGGGTAAATGAAGAGGTCAAAAAGCAAAGCCCAACCTATATGACCCCCAAGACCAGTACTTATATAATATAGAAGTAAAGACAATTACACAGACACACTGACAAACTAGAGTGGGAAGGTGAGGGCAGACACTCCTTGTGGACAAGGAATGTGTTTCAGACTCTCCTGAGTTTGTCTTGTTGTTATTGTTGGAGGATCCCACTTTCAAAAGATATAGGGGGATTAGAACTGGTTGTATATAGGAGTAGTATTGAATAGGGATGTGGGATTGACTTGAAGCTTGTATCTACATGTACATGTAAAAGAGAGAATAAAGGAAAGAAGAGAGAAGAAAGGGAGAAACAGAGAGAGCGAACATGGAAACAAGAGGGAACAACAAAAGCAGAAAATACAGGGGTGTGTTTTGAAAGAATTTCAGGGTAAAATAGAGAAAAAAATAGAAAAAAAATAAAATAAAAAAGAATAAAAATATATATATAAAAAATAAAAAATAAAAAAATAAAAAATGTTATGGCGTGTTGTATTGGGTATCACGTTGTGATAAGAAGGGGGCTAAAAATTGAAAGAAGAAAAACCGTGAGAATGTAATTTTAAGCTTAAAGTGGAAGCTTTATAAGTAAAACTAGGAAAAAGTTTAAAAAAGTAAATGAGGTGGAAAACTTTATCAATGAGTTGTAGAGCTTTTGGTACTTGTAGTCAGTGCCAGGAGTTTAATAAATTGCCTTTCCCCCGATTTGGGGTTTTGCATTGGAATGTTGTCCTCCTGAGCTTCTGGTGTGCTTTCTGGGGGCGTGGCATGCCATTCCCTTTCAGTCCTTCTACCTAGGCTGAGTCTCTCGGCCCCCTTGCTAGAGGCTGGTCTCAATGGTAACCAGATTATCAGGTTACAATTCTCTGGTAGCGGAGCATTGTTCTTTTATGTCTTTTTTCAGCAGTTGAGGAAGTCAGGTCGGAGCAAGATGTCTGCGCCCAGACCTCCCTCCCAGAGAGAGCCTCTACATAGGGAGGGGCTCTTTCCAGCCTCCTGGTTGGCAGTCTGTCACAGCTGGGCTGGTGCAGACGTTGTATTGATTTCTGCCCCCGCCCCCGCTTGTCGTTTCACTTCTGCACCTCAAAGCCACAACTCCTTTTGGATCGCGCAACTTTGTCCGCGCCCTGGGACCTGGGGCCTCTCCGGTCCCATGCAAGTCTGTAAAAACGCCTTCCCTGGGGGGGTCTGCGTGGCCCACGGTGTGGAGAGAAATGGGAGAGAAGGGCAGCAGCGTAAAAATAGAATCCTCTCCCTCTGCTTTCTCGGCAGCTGTGGTGGCTCGGGCAGAGGCGGCTGCGTGCCGGGCCCTCTGGGCAGTGGGAAAAGAAAACAGATTTTAAAAAGTCTCCTTGCCTTGCCCCGGGCTCCGCTGTGTTCCCGTTTCTGTCTAGCCTCGATTCAGGCCGTAATCTACTGTTATTCCTCACTCACAGAGTACTTTCGTTTTGGGGTATTTGTTTTCAATGGTTCAGCTCTGCAGGCTTCCTCCCCCACTCCCCTGTCTCTGGGGGCAAGCCTCCAGACCCTCTTATTTGTTTCTACTTTTTTGCCGATGTTCTTTGTCTCTCGTGGCGGTCCAGAAGTGGGAAATATCACATTTCAGGCTGATTTCATGGGTGTTCACGGTGGTCTTGTAGTGGTTTTTTTGCTGGAATTCAATTATCTTCAGGGAACTCCCCGAAATGCGGTCACCTGGCCTTCCGCCATCTTGACTCCTCCCCAAGTTCATTCTTTTTGATGATTGAGTAATATTCCTTTATACATATATACCACATCTTCTTTATCCATTCATCTGTCAATGGGCATCATAGGCTCTTTTCATATTTTGACTGTTGTCCACATTGCTCCTATAAATATTGGGTGCGGCTTCCCCTTTGAATTCCTAGTTCTGTTTCTTTTGGAGAAATGCCTAGTAGTGCATTTGCTGGGTCATAAGGTAGTTCTATTTTTAACTTTTTGAGGAACCCCATACTGTTTTTCTAGAGTGAGTGAACCAGTTTGCATTCCCACCAACAGTATATGAGGGCTCCCCTTTTTCCACATCCTTGCCAATATCTGTTGTTTCCTGAGTTGTTAATTTTAGCCATTCTGACTGATGAGAGGTCGTATCTTATTGCAGTTTTGATTTGTATTTCCCTGATGCTGAGTGATGTTGAGCACTTTTTCAAGTAACCATTTGTATGTCTTCTTTGAATAAATGTGAGTTCATATCTTCTGTCCATTTCTTGACTTGGATTTTTTTGATTTTGGGGTGTTGAGTTTGATAAGTTCTTTATGGATTTTGGATACTAGTCCTTTATTTGATATGTCATTTGTGAATATATTCTCCCTTGCCTTTTAGCTTTGTTGATTGTTTCCTTTGCTGTGCAAAAGCTTTTTATCCTGATGAAGTCCCAATAGTCCATTTTTGCTTTTGTTTTCCTTTCTATTGGAGTCATGTCCTGTAGGAAGTTGCTGTGGCTGGGGTCAGAGAGGTTGTTGCCTGTGTTCTCTAGGATTTTGATGGATTCCTGTCTCACCTTTGGGTCTTTCATCCATTTTGAATTTATTTTTGTGTATTGTTTAAGAAAATGGTCCCGTTTTGTTTTGCCTGTGGCTGTCCAATTTTTCCAAAACTATTTGTTGAAGAAACTATCTTTTTTTTCTGTTGGTTACACTTGCTTGCTTTGTCAAAGATTAGTTGACCACAAGAATCCATTTCTGGGTTCTCATTTGGGTTCCATCAATCTATGTGTCTGTTTTTGTGCTGGAACAACACTGTCTTGATGACTATAATTTGTAATACAGCTTCAAGCCTGGAATTGTGATGTCTCCACTTTGGTTTTCTTTTTCTCCATTAATTTGGCTATTTGAGTCTTTCCTGGTTCCATAAATTTTAGGATTGTTTGTTCCAGCTCTCTGAAAAATGTTGGTATTTTGATAGGGATTGCATTGAATGTGTAGACTGCTCTGGGTAGCATGGACATTTTAACAATATTTTTTCTTCCAATCCATGAGCATGGAATGTTTTTCCATATCTTTGTGTCTTTCTCAATTTATATTGTAAGTGTTCTACAGTTTTGAGAGTACAGATCCTTTACCTCTTTGCATAGGTTTATTCCTATGTAGCTTATGGTTATTGGTGCAATTGTAAATGGGATCTACTCCTTGATTTCTCTTTCTGCTGCTTCATTGTTAGTATACAGAAATGTAGCAGACTTCTGTGCCTTGATTTTATATCCTGTGACTTCGCTGAATTCCTGTATCAGTTCTAACAATTTTTTGGTACAGTCTTCCCATCTGTGTACCTTTGATCGGGTTCTTCCATCTCTCTCGAATGCTCTTTTCTCCCTACTGAGCTTCTCCCCCTTCACATATTCAGGAGGGCACCTTCTTAACTTTTAAGACTCAATATCTAAAGGACATGGTAGGAAGGAAGAGCCTTCAAAGAAGGTTGAGAAATAACTATACATGAGAAGATATGAGAGAAAGTATTGGGCCATGAATTGTTTTAGGAGATAACATGGTTACTCAAAAAGATTGAAATTACAAACATCAAAACAAAATATTTACTTGGGACTATAAGAAGCTGACAAACTTGTACTTGTTTTTATACTAAACTTTTATATCGGAATTTTTTTAATATACAAAGTTACTTCACAATGTCTTCATATAGCCTTTTAAAGTTTAATAGATTGCATTGTAGGCAGAAGCCTACAGACAGAAGCAATGTATACGTATCATAGAAAGCCAAAAGACATTTTCCTTTAGTGATGTGGATTTTAATTCTATAGCTAACATTATCCATTATCTTCTTGTATATGGCAGCCATTTGTTTTCTGTGTCATAGGATCTGTGATGGGTATCTATTGTGATAACTGCATGGTTGCCCTATAGTTTAATACCTTCACGTCTGAGCTTCTGCATAGGACATTTACATCACAACCCCAAAGTAAGTCATTAGACTTTACGATGCACAAGAGAAAGAAAGGAGAATATACAAGGGCTTTATGAGGACTTCTGTATTTATGTGTGTATATTTACATGTCTGGTATTTGTGTGTAAAGGTAAATATTTATGCACACACAACACATTTTTCCATTTTAAGTCTGTTTTCTCCCATTCTGTCCTGAGTGGGATGATATTAAGCTTGTCTTCATCTTTTTTAAACATTTATACCCTTGAATACTTTTACTAAGCCATCTCCTAGCTTATTTACTGTTCAAAAGTTATCTAGTTCTTAGCTACCCTATGACCCTGCAATTGCACTACTGGGGTATTTACCCCAAAGATACAGATGTAGTGAAAAGAAGAGCCATATGTACCCCAATGTTCATTGCAGCAATAGCCACAATCACCAAACTGTGGAAAGAGCCAAGGTGCCCTTCAGCAGATGAATGGATAAAGAAGATGTTGTCCATATATACAGTGGAATACTACACCTCCATCAGAAAGGATGAATACCCAACTTTTGTAGCAACATGGACTGGATTGGAAGAGATTATGCTGAGTGAAATAAGCCAAGTAGAGAAAGTCAAGTATCACATGGTTTCACTTACTCGCGGTGCATAAGGGGTAATATAGAGGACAATAGGAGAAGGAAAGGAAATGGGAAGGGGAGAAAGGAAACGGGGAGAGAAACAAAACATGAGAGACTTTGGACTCAGACACAAGCTGAGGGTCTTGTAGGGGAGGGGTGGGGGGATGGGAGAGCCTGGTGGTGGGTACTGAAGGCACGTATTGCATGGGGTACTGGGTGTGGGGCATAAACAATGAATCTTGGAACACTGAAAAAATAAATTAAATTAGAAAAAGAAATAAAAAAGTTAGCTAGTTCTTTTCATTTGTTTTCCTTCTATTTCCCAAATGATGAAATATTTCCATTTAGAAATTCACATTCATGGCAAGCTTTAGCAGTACAAATATGGGGTTCCCTATTTCAAGAAATAGCACTGAAAGTTTCAATAGGGTAGGAGGATTATTCTTTCTTAGGGGACTCTCGGAGATACTTTTATTTATCCAAATATTCAAATGATTGCAGCAGTAATAACACCATTTCATGGGCCAGGTATCATTTGTAGAATTTAAAAACACTTCAGAAAACTGCAAACTTCAAAGTTCTTAAAATCTTGGCATTTTTTTCTGAAGTGGAAAGTGGCCCCTGGCTTCAACAGTGTTATAGTCTGTGGCATTCGCTGATGAGTGAGCCAGAGTGAAGCACCTATTATCCTGTAAGACTACATTCCAGTTATTGTGGAAGTCCATTTATCATTATTCAAAGGTACTCCTGTGATTTTATATCTTTGAGTAGTTTTAATATTGGGAAATAGTTTACTCTCCAGAAAGATTTTAGTGACAGTAGTATTTACTCAAAAATGCCAAATGATAGGAGCCCCCAAATCTGTGCTGAGATGAACAGGCCACCACTTCAGCTCTGCACAATTACTGCACACCAGAAAGTGGGAAGAAGGATCAGCTAGAGAATTGACAAGAATTAGTCTGTGTCTTATACATATGAATTTTTTTCTGTGCATATGTAATAAGGGCAGAGTGGTCTGAAGAGAAATACTTTAATACCACATCGGTCACATATCCTTGATCCCAGGTCCCAACTGGGAAGGAGGGGAAGATGGTGCTTTTCCTTTACTCATGCCTGCCAGAAGACTGAGATGTCGCTGCAGGCCTGAGGAGCAAAGGAGGAGCAAGAGAGGGAGGAACGATTGTGTGTTTTCACACTTCTGTATCAACCACAGTGAGTTGTCCTCACAACGCCTGTATAGAGAACTTGCTAAAAAGAAAGGATGTGTATCTAAGAGGTGATGTAAGGACACGTGTTTAGCAAACAGCTGTAAGACCAGCAGTGCATTCACTCATCTCCCTAAAAGGAGGATGAGAAGAAACTGAATATACATTAGGTAAGGGGAACTCCATGTTCAAATCTACTTCCTGTGACCACTGAATACCTTATTCTCAAACTTCTTATGATGAAATACTTCTTACCATCTCATTTGAATATTCTTCAAGCTTTTTCTTGGTTCAAGAAGATCATTAAAATATACTTGGCACCATAAAGCTACTGAAGCTTCCCTTTCACTCTTATGAAATGATATTAGAATGAAAACAACCTCTCTGTTGTCCCCACTTTCATACAGCCCACTCTAAACTAGTAGCTTGCTGTGATTGCTCCCATTACTGATGGGGTTCCTGTCTGTGAGCATCTATTTAATGGGGTAACTTACACATACTGGGGCATGATAACTGCCCATTGAATACCCCAGTTTCTTAAATCATAACATTTTAAAATCCATGCTACTGATCAAGAGTGATGCTTTTTCAGCTAAAAGAAAAAGATCCAATGGATATTTTTGTGAAATGTTTATTTATAGGTCAGAATTTTATTTATATTGTAATGAATAGGTGGTTTTTTGGGGGAGGGAGCAGGAAAAAGTAATATTTAACACAATCAATTAATTAAAGGAATTTTTCTGATTCACCCTATTGTATGTTTCCTTTGTCTTCCCCAAACCTAATGTGACCAGTCCGATATAAGCAAGACATAGAGAAATAAATCAGAGAGAAACAAAATCCAGCCTGCCTTACAGCTTTCAGGATTAAATATAATAAAAATCTTTATTTCTGGGGCGCCTGGGTGGCTCAGAGGGTTAAGCCTCTGCCTTGGGCTCAGGTCATGATCTCAGGGTCCTGGGATCGAGTCCCACATCGGGCTCTCTGCTCGGCAGGGAGTCTGCTTCCCTCTCTCTCTGCCTGCCTCTCTGCCTACCTGTGATCTCTCTCTCTGTGTGTCAAATAAATAAATAAAATCTTAAAAAAAAATCTTTATTTCTTCTGCTAAAGGGAGACATAAGTTATTAGGAAAGACTATTTTAGATGCGCTCATATTGAGTTTTACGTGTTTTTAACCTAAGAATTCTTCTAAAAATTGTTATTAATTCCACTTCTTTAAGGAATAGAGAGGAAGCAACCCAGGGGCATGTTTTCTAGGTAGGATGAATGCCTGGAAGAGTTAGCCTGAAGCACAAGAACTGGGGAGCTGGGGACACCTGGGTGGGTCAGTCTGTTAAGCATCTGCCTTCTGCTCAGGTCATGATCCCAGGGTCCTGGAAGGGAGACCCACATCGGGCTCCCTGTTCAGTGGGGAGCCTGTCTCTCCCTCTCTCTCTGCTGTTTCCCCTGCTTGTTCTTTCTTGCTTTCTTTTTGTCAAATAAATAAATAAAATCTTAAAAACAAAACAAAACAAAAACTAGGGGGCCCTTCATTTGGCTGAAAGCAGCTCATTTCTTATCTGGACCTGATCAAGCTGGTTCAATCTACTTAGGTCTCCAGTTAGGAACCCCAGTAGAGATCATGGGCTAGGGAGGCACGTCTTGCCCCGGGGAGGAAATGTGAAACTCCCAGATTCACGTTGGAACTGTTTGATGACTGTTCTCGTACGTCTCTCAGCAGAGCAAGGAACACAGCCAAGTACCTACTGTTTGTAGTGAGCTAGATAAAATAAGGAACACAAACGTGGGTTGTTGGCTCCTTTCTTCCAGGGGTCTCTCTTGATCATTTTATGGTATTCTTACATCTGGAACTTTTTCAATGGTGGAAGCGAAAGAGAAAAGTGTATGAGAGGACTTAGAACCGTGAATGAAAACATAGTTCAAGAAGGGAGGAAGACCTTCAAGCTGATATAAAAAAAGTCTCCTGGGACGCCTGGGTGGCTCAGTTGGTTAAGCAGCTGCCTTCGGCTCAGGGCATGATCCCGGAGATCCGGGATCGAGTCCCACATCGGGCTCCCTGCTCTGTGGGAAGCCTGCTTCTCCCTCTCTCACTCCCCCTGCTTGTGTTCCCTCTCTGGCTGTGTTTCTCTCTGTCAAATAAATAAAATCTTTAAAAAAAATAATAAAAAAAAAAATAAAATAAAATATTTAAAAAAAAAAAAAAGTCTCCTTTTTGTCTTCTCTTCCTTCTCTGGAGTCTGAATAATTTCAGGGCTCAGAAGATAGCACGAGAAAGTAAGAGAAAGAATTCTGCTGGCACCCCACTTTTCTAGAACGAAGAAGATCTAGTGTCTTTCATTCTTCTTTTGAAAATATCCTAAGTAAAATAGGCCAAAGGCTTTCTCCAAGTCATTAACTAAGATAGTGCCAGAAGCAGATTTTCTATTTATTTATTTATTTATTTATTTATTTATTTGATGGAGAGAAACACAGCTAGAGAGGGTACACAAGCAGGGGGAGTGATAGAGGGAGAAGCAGGCTTCCCACAGAGCAGGGACCCTGATATGGGGCTCGATCCCGGGACTCCAGGATCATGACCTGAGCTGAAGGCAATCGCTTAACCAACTGAGCCACCTAGGCGCCCCCAGAAGCAGATTTTCTGTCAACAAGTTCAGAAAAGTTGCACATGCTGTTCCGTGATTAAATATGATTTTTTTGTTTGTTTTTTAAACATAACCATAGTAATGGAACATAAGTAACATTCCTAAATTGTGGCCATGTTGAAACTTTGTAATTTTGTTTACAAGCCCGGAGCTGTCCTTTTTGCTGTTTTATTTTTGCCACTTACGTTTTTTCATTGTCTTTTTAAAATTAATATCAGGTCAACATTTACTTATTAAATATAGAAATTAAAAAGAAGTGTTATGATGAGTAGATTTATAAAATTTACTGTGTGAATTAGTATTTCTGTTGGGCTTGGTTATATTGAAGTTACCATTGGCTTTCAAAATTCGTGGGATGGTGCTAATGCATGTGGGTTCTATTTCTCCCTATAAACTTTCATTCAGGAATTACTGACACTAAAATTGTTAAGTGTATGTAGAATGTGCAAGGCTTTATAGAAGACGGTGTGGGGAATGGGGAATGAATCTTGGAACACTGGAAAAAAAATTTTAGTAACAATAAAAAAAGAAAAAGAGATCCTAAACCATATATATATATATATATATAAAAAAGAAGACTTTATAACATCCTTTATTAGTTATTCTTCACGTCACATGTATGTAGTAAGGAAGAATTACCAGGAAGATAGTAAAGATAATATCCTCAGACTGGAGACAAAAACTTTGAAAATTCTCTCAACAACAGATAGTAATGTTCAGGATCAAGCAATAGTTCTAACACTCTAAGTGCTCATTTACATCCTTTTTAATGAAAATATGACCTTGAGCCTCAAAGACAGCTTCAGCTCTGAATAAAATTTAGAATTAAATCTTTATAAAAAATTGAGCTTCAAGTCACCAATTGGAGAGTAAAAGAAGAGTTGGAATTTAGAGAAAATCCTGTGGAAAGATTTTGCTGCAAAAGCTTAGACTTCCCAGGACACTTGACTCCGCGAAGGGGGAGAGCAGGCCTCTGTGGTGGAATGAAGAGAGGGCTGCTTCTTCAGCATAAACAGGAAACCATCCTCAAATAGGATGAATCCAGAGGGTGAGTGAGCAAAGGAAACATCGCTGCCAGGGTCATCGAACTTTTCTTGAATTTTTATCTCTTTCAGATCCTTCCTCTATGCCACCTGCCTTATTAAAGTGAGCCCAACAAAGAAGGGCAAAATGGCAAGAATAAAGACAACCCTTGAATGGGATAGCTTTTTGCATATGTTTTAAGAAATGAAACAAGAGAGACTTTGGACACAGAGACAAACTGAGGGACTTGGAGGGAGAGTGGTGGGGGGATGGGAGAGCCTGGTGGTGGGTATTGAGGGCACCTAATGCATGGAGCACTGGGTGTGGGGCATGGGCAATGAATCTTGAAACACTGGAAAAAAAATTTAAGTAACAATAAAAATAAAAAAATAAATAAACATCAAAATTTGTTCAACTTCACCTGCAAAAAGAGAAATAAAGATTAAATCTAAAAAAAAGAAGAAGATAAATATGAAGATAAATAAGAAGATAAATATGAAAATTTAAGTGCAGCAGAAGTTAAGTCTTGGAAGTGATCTTTGAATAAAATTTGATTGAGGGTAAAGGCAACTTTGGTTTTCAGAAGTTAACAACATCTTACAAGAAAAATTGTGCATGTGTAACTGGCAGTACATTATTTAAGTCCAAAGAAGTTGACAAAACACTCAACCAATTTTTTCAAAAAAATTTTTTAAATTTAAATTCAATTAGCCAACACATAGTACATCATTAGTTTCTGATGTAGTGTTCAATGATTCATTAGTTGTGTATAACACCCAGTGGTCATCACAACACGTGTCCTTAATGCCATCACCCAGTTACCCCATCCCCCCACCCACCTCCCTTTCCACAACCCTCAGTTTGTTTCCCAGAGTGAGGAGACTCTCATGGTTTGTCTCCTTCTCTTATTTCCTCCCATTCAGTTTTCTGCCCTTCCCTGTTTTGTCCTCTGCACTGTTCCTTATATTCTGCATATGAATGAAACTACATGATAATTGTCTTTCTCTGATTGACTTATTTCAGCATAATCCCCTCCAGTTCCATCCATGTGATGCAAATGGTAGGTACCAATTTTTAAAGATTTTTTTCTTATTCTTTCTGGGCTCAAACTGTCATTCTAAAGACCTACTGATTTTGTTTTGTCATTGTAGTTAGTGGAATTTTTGTGTTTTGTGATTTGGATATAATCCATATATCACCATGGAATAGCTGATGCATTTATTAGTAGCTATAACATATTAGGTGGCCACAACATTAAAGTTCAGTGTGCTGATAAACACATCCACTATTGAGTTAATAAAAATCATTATAATATGTATATGACTTTATAAGTTTCCACTCCAAAACATGAAGAGATTGTATTAGAGATGATAATTCCCTATTCCTAAGGTGAGAGCACAAAGACACTTGAGATTCAGCTCTCAACTGCGTTCCTATTTCCACATAACCATGTAAGATCTGTGTTATTAACTACAGGGATGCGAACATGTGAGGATGGGAGTGATACAGTGTATTTCATCACTATTGTAGAATCAACAATCCAAGTGTTTATCTGCCCTCTGGTAGGCTTTTATAAGTAACAAACATCCTACAAAGTTGATGCTGTGCTAAGTGGTTTAGACTTTATTCTGTAAGGGATGAGAGATATTAAATAATGTTTAAGTGGGAAGTACTTTGATCAAGGTAGATTCTTTAAAGAGCTGTCTCACATGGTATGCTAGATGGACGAGAGGGAGTTGAGTCTGGAAGCTGGAAGAATACTCAAGAGTTTATTGCAAAAGTGACAGAAAGCTTGGAATGCAATAATGAGGGCAAGGAAGCAAAGGATGCAATAGATTCTAGACACAATTACAAGGAAGGCTGAATTAGTCTGAGAGGTGTGAGAGAGACAAGTCAGAGTCTTCCTCAACATTTTGGCTTGGATGACTGGGTAAATGTTGCCCACACTACAGGGAATATGGTAGAGGAAGCGAGTTTGACGAGAGAAGAAAGAATATGGGCAAGTGTGGGACATATTGAGTGTCCAGTGCTTGAAAGGCACAAGTACCTCCTAGCAGCAGTCTCCAGCACATTTGGAAATGTGGATCTCAAGTGCAGAAGAAAGGTTTGGTGCACCACACAGATTTGGAAATCGCACAGTTGGTTTTTGGAATCTTGGGAGTACATGAGCTCAGTAGGAAATAAATGAGTGCAAAGATGATGGTATTGCTTCTGTGAACTTCCTAATGCAGTGTTTTTTTCTTAAGAAAAATGAAGCTTCAGAAAACACAGGGACTTTCTCAAGATGAGGCGTTTGGCCCTTTAACTTAGGAGGGGGGGGGTGACTACTGTGGCCAGTAAAAAGAAAATAGTTAACATTGTTGCAGAAAGGAACAGGTGTAGGCGACTGCCTTCGGCTCAGGTCATGATCCTGGAGACCCGGGATCTAGTTCCACATCGGGCTCTCTGCTCGGCAGGAAGCCTGCTTCTCCCTCTCTCACTCCCCCTGCTTGTGTTCCCTCTCTGGCTGTGTTTCTCTCTGTCAAATAAATAAAATCTTTAAAAAAAAAAAAAAAAAAGAAAGGAACAGGTGGCCCTTTCCTTATCAGTGCTCAGTTTTTGTGAATGTTTGTTTATCTCCATTTCTGCTGAGATCTTGGCCTCCAAGCTCCTGGAATGGCTTCTAAAAGTATTGCCCACTAATGTATTCTTAGAATAATAGTGTGGATTTAGGCTGCTATGTAGTACTATAAATCATATGATCTGCTCTATGAACAGCACTAGAGACATGCCTTTTCTACATTATATTTGCCAACTTCATAAAAGCATGAACCCTGGCCTTGTATCAGGCCCCTGTTGTTACTCAACATCTATAGTTTTGGTCCGCCTGTGTAATTCACAAAGTCAAGATACTAACGTCACATTGGAAGGAAAGCTGGGATTGGTCAAAATTTCAGCACCAAATCAAGACTAACTTAAGCCAATGTGAATCAGTTTCTTGGAAGTTTAGAGCATTGTAGTTAGGAATTTCTGTGCTTCTTTAATAGATATTTTAAAATATTTTTATCAGAAAAATCTTCAAAATTAAGATTTTATGTTGGGGAAATATATAAAATAAGTGTGATGAATTTGAATATACAAATGTAAAGAGAAAAATTGTAGATGAATAAAGCTAATATTCCTTTTCCACAGAATAATTGGCCAAAGAAGAAGAACAAACCATTTGCACACAAGAAAGGATGAACAATAAATCAATAAGCTTGATCATAGCTATACATAAATACATTAAAGACCATAGGAGATGATCCTTCTTATATGTTATATAAACACATATAAATAAAATAATAAAAACCGAGTATTTGGGGCAGTAGAACAGGAAGTAATATTTTTACAATTTGGAAAACCTTCCTAGAAAAAACTGGAAATGAAAACAATAAATATGATAGTACTCACTGATCAATAATCCCACTTTTGGGGATGCAGCCCAAGTAAATATTTCTAAGAGAAAAAAACATGTCTTTTTCCAGATGCTCATGGTAAATTATTCATCATATTGAAAAATTGGAAACAAAATTTAAGGGATGGATTTGCAAATTACAACCTTTATCTTGATAAATGTGTGACCTATGTGGATACTAAGGGAATTACATAAAAAGTAGTTTTAAATAAATACAATACACAAGTAACATCACATATTTACAACTACATAAATTTTTAAATATAGACCTATATACCTGTAAAAGATTCAAAAGATGACACAAATAGCTGATGTTTTAAAATTAAGGTACAGGCAAAAAATAAAATAAAATAAAATAAAAAGGTACAAGCTAAAAAGTTCTTTGAATATAAAATTAATTAAAAATACTAATGCAGAAGAAAAGATTTTTGAGTCTTTATTAGTTGTTTTAAATTTAAGTTCCTTTCAAATTTAGTGGATGTTCAATCCTTTTCAAAAAGGGGCCAGAGGGCAAGATAAGACATAAAAATAAATGTTCTGTTTAACCAAATTCTGAGAGTCTTAGTGTCAGGGGTAAATGTACACTCTTAAAAAAACCCAGAAAAATCTACAGTGGGTAGCATGCGTCTTTGGAAGGTCTTAATGAAGCCAACCTGTTTTTCCTTATGCAGGCAAGTCAGTTAATTGTTCTTCCCTGTTCTTTCTTTAGATGTTGACATCCCTGGGCTGCTGTTAAGGTTTGGGGTCTAACATTTATCATGCATCACAACAATTTCAATGTAGAGGAAAACTATTTTGAAATTTGTGATCATTTAGGCAGGATGTGTTTTAGTTCTGTGTATCAGCATCATACTGACTAGTCTTACTAGATCAGGCAGACTCTCTTGTGGCAAGATTGTTCAGGGACAACAGAGAGATTCTGTAAATCACTCTTCTTCAATCTTCCCTGTCTCTTGTCTGTCCACATGAATGGTCCCTGCCTGAAATTCACCTGTTTTACCTAAGGATTTGCTATCAACCAACACAAAAATGTCCCTGGGAGTTCTCCAAACAAGAGGTTTCAGTCTAGATAATGCCAAGAAGTTGTGTTTTGTTCAATCCATAATGGTGTTTGTGTTTCCCCTCAGAATGTGAAAGCCTTTTGACATAACATACACTTTTCAGTTCACTGTTGCTCCCACCATCCTTTCACCTGGCGATTTCATGCATTTGAGTTCACCACTTTAGCTGTGAAGATACACCCAGAAAACCATCTCAAAACATTCCACATTTCTTTCTTCCCTGTTCTCTAGAATAGTATTTCCTATCAGAAGTGCTCATTGCCACGTGTTTTCTGCTGCTTTGCTTATGTTTATTAACATTTCATGGACACAGCCTGGGTTTTTCCTTCAGTTGCTTAAGGGCAGGGTAGGTATTAAATAATTTTGTATCTTCCACAATGCCTAGTAGAATGCCTTCAGTCCACGTGCTCCATGACTATTGAATGAGTGAGTTAACTGAGGGTAAATAAAGAGCCTAATATCAGATAGAATGATATTAGTTATGTTGTCCTTTAAAGCTTGAAAAGCATATGGATTATGTCCTTTGATCTTTCCAATCTCCTTGAACAGGAATGGGAGTGGTGACACGGAACAGGGCATGAACACCCTGGATTCTAAAGGCGGTAGAACTAAGAATGAATACATGTGCTTATCTAAATACATTTCAAATGAGAGCTTTCACCCTGACTTTGACTTTTAAGACCCAAATGTCTAATTACAGCTGTGTTACAAGAAGTTGTGCAGTTGAGGCCTAGAAAACACTGCTGTGCTACAATATGGCCCCACTCTCTATATAGAATTGTCCCTGCCCCATGAAGCTGGACTTGGCCATGGGACTAGTTCTGACTGGTGGGCTGGGGGCAGGAATGAGATGCGTCTCTGTTCTTAGAGTAAAACTTGTGACTGCCAGTTCAAGAAATGCAGTCCTCTCCTTTCTTACAGCGGCTGTCTTGGTAGCACATGTTTTTGTAGATGTGAGCTAAGACTGAGGCAACAGAGGGCGTTCTCTTGACAGGGAGAACTATGCCCTGGCGATTGGCTAGAATCTGCAGGATTTGGAGAGTGCGAGAAGTAATCTTTTCTTGTATTAAGTGTCTGTTGCTTTGGGCCTCTTCACTGCAGCATAGCCTGGACTATCCTGATGAACAGTTCTTGGGACTGGTGTCAGGCACGTTGGAGGAACCATTACTGACTGATTCCAGAGTGCGGCTGTCAAGAGTGTGGCCCCAGAGCCCGAGTGCCCGTGTTTCTACCCAAGCCTCACTGCCAGTTCCTGAACTTCTCAGTTCCTCAGGTTTCTTAGCAATATTATGGGATGATAATAGCACCTAGTTTATAGGGTTATTATGTGGATGAGTGAATTGCTTAAGGCAAAACACAATGAACAGTGCTCAGGGAGAGTTATTACTGATATTATCACTAGTCAGAAAGCTGCCTAAGATGATAACTCAGCTCTTGTGTCTGATTTCTTACCACCGAATCTGCTTTGCCTCTGTCTCCTATCATAGTGGCATCAAAGTTAGTCATGCTCAAAAATGTGGAATCTTCTTATCATGCTCTGTCACTAGCCATATTCAGCCAGTGGCTAGCAGATTTATTTTGTCAATATAAATAAATAAATATGTAGACATATATACATACATACAACTGTATAATCTCTTTAAAATATATCCTCTCTTCTCTTTTCTAATTGCCACCATCATAATTCATTAGCACTGCCTAGAGTATAGGAATAGCCTCCTAATTTTTCTGCCTACATCCAATATTTGGGAAAGAGAATGACCATAATAGAAAGAAGATATAACCTGACCTTC
Organism: Spilogale gracilis; assembly: GCA_004023965.1. Classification (NCBI taxonomy): domain Eukaryota; kingdom Metazoa; phylum Chordata; class Mammalia; order Carnivora; family Mephitidae; genus Spilogale; species Spilogale gracilis. The sequence goes on from PITA01024203.1 coordinate 15,769, forward strand.
TTGTCATACAACCTGACCTTGAACCCCAGCTCTATCTCTGGTCAGCTGTGGGATTTGGGGAAAGTTACTTAATGTCATTATATCTTTTTCTTCACTTATATAAAGGGATACCAATAATTACTTCATAGGATTGTTGAGAGATTATATGAGATAATTAAGGTAAAGCACTCAATACATAGTAGAGGATCAATCATTCTTAATTTGATTCCTTTTTCTCTATTGCATTTAGCCCAAATTCTTGCCTGTATTATCTTCCAGGAGTCTAGGCCAGATCAAATTCCTCTCTACTTCAGAACCATAGAATGTAAGATAAAATGCAGATTCCATAATATGGAACTCAAGAGCCTCCAGAACCTGCCTCCATACTTTTACTACATTCCTCTTTGGCTCTGCTTTCCATTTCTTGCTAGTACTTGAACATGACGCTGAGATTCTGCCTGTGCTTTCCCTTCAGCTTAGAATGGTCTAGTTCCTTGGTGATTATAGTTAATAATACTGTATTAAATCCCTGAAAGTCGCTAAGAGAGTAGATCTTTAAAGTTCTTATCACTAGAAAAATATCATAACTATATGTGGGAATGGGTGTCAAGTAAACTTACTATGGTGACCATTTTGCAGTATATATAAATATCAAGTCCAATTATTCTCTTGGAATTAATATAATGTTATATGTCAATTACATCTCAAAAGCAGCCTACTCCTTCTAAGTTCAAAACTAATACCATATCCTCTGAGGTTCAAGATTTCCTTCATCCCTCTCTGTATCCGTTATCTAGTGCCATAAAATTGCTGCACCGTATACTACACTGAAACTCAGTGGCTTAAAGCATCAAGACTTCATTCCCGCAGATCTCAGGGTTGGCTGAAGATGGAAGTAGGCTGGGCTCAGTTAGGGTGTCTACTTTGTTTTGCCTGTCTCTTCTTTCCTCTTAGGACAAGAATTTTAGCCTAGACATGTTTTTTTCATGGCCATGGGAAAGGTTTGAGAACTCAAGCAAAAACATGTAGGCTTCTTGAAACTTGTATATAGAGTGGACACTCCATGAATTTTTGCCTCATTCTGTTGTTTAAAGGAAGTCACATTGCCAAATCCAAAGTCAAGGTGCCTCTCCCACCATGAGAGGGCACTGCGGAGTGTCCTGGCAAAGGGTGTGGTCATACCCTCCCCTTAGAGGAGGAACTGGGGCCATTAAAGCAATCATCCACACTCTATTGGAATGAATGGGTCTTACTTCTGGGGTCCAAAGCATCTTTACCTCTACCTCTACTATAAGAGTTAAATAGCTCTGCATTGATTGTTTTTTTGCTTACATACAGTTTTCCTTTCTTTAAACTTCTGGGAGGCAAGGATGTGTTTGATGTATTCTAGTTTTTCCAACAATACTTAGCATCCTACTTTATACATAGTCAGTGTTTGGTTAATGTTTTTTGAATTAATATTTTAAAATTTGAATTAAACTAGCTAATTGACTTAGAAATGTGCTTTAGCATTTTTAAAAAAGAAATTTATGAAGTGTTTTTGTTCAAAAAGGAAGAAATTCAGATATTGCTCGTAAATAGAGGCTAAAGGATTTTTCTCTACAGAGTAACTAAATTATATATGAATCAGTGCTTGCAGCAATCTACCAATGGATAAAAGAAAAAAAAATTGCAAAGAAGGAACTCTGGAAGGCTTTATGAAACGTATTAGTGAACATGGACATGGTAAGATGTGAGACAAAGTATATTTTGAAGTTTTAAAAATGGGCATGACAACTTCTACAGGTTAAGAATAAGCTCACTGTATAATTGTGCCTTCCCAAAAATCATCATCAAAAAAGCATTTATTAGTATTCACTGATGATCAATTGTTGTACTGGAGATGGTAAAATGGTGATCCTCTAATTCTATTATTCCTTAAGCATTTATTAACTAGAGTATTTGTAAAGGAGAGCTTTTCTTCCCTCTCCCCATTACCATTTCCTTCAACTGTCCCTGTGGACTAATGCAGTCTTATTTATTCAATGTCTCATAATCAGTATGGCCATTATTCTTTTTCAAGCTAAAAGAGCCCCAGATTTGGCTGGTGGGAGATCCCTTAAGCTGGATCCTATCTTCTTTTGACATATCCCCATTATTTTTAGGGCACTTCCTTGCTTGCAAGCCAAACAAGATGTTCTGGGCTCACCTGTATTTTTCCCGGACTCCACCCAGAACCACCCATTTCTCCAAAGATTCCTGGTTCCTTTTCCTGGAGAATGGTGTTTAGAAACCAGGGTCTGGATGTCAGGTGTGCTCATTGTTATTGCTTTTAGGTCATTGCTTTTAGGTCCTTTCAGTGGACAGAACTTCTATATAAAATTTTTATTTCTGTCCGTAATTGCTGCACTAATACCATTACCAACAACAAGCAACCTATTCAGAGTTTAAGATTTCTTTTTAATTCTTTTTGTCAAAGTTATTAGGAGACAGGAATGTGGGAGCACAGTCTCAAATTATCACCCAGCAGATTACATAGTAATTACAAAGAGAAAATATACCTTTACAATTGAGAGATCTGGTCAATATCCCCAAATCAATGATCAAGTTTGCCATTATCAATAACGGGACACACTGGAATTATGTACCTCCTGATAATGCACTGGAGAAGTTCACAATAGTACCTTGCCAGAAATGTTTATCCTTAATTTATTCATGAGGAAAAGAATTAAACAATTCTTTTTTTTAAAAGATTTTATTTATTTGACAGAGAGAAACACAGCCAGAGAGGGAACACAAGCAGGAGGAGCGAGAGAGGGAGAAGCAGGCTTCCCATTGAACAGGGAGCCCGATGTGGGGCTGGATCCCAGGTCTCCGGGATCATGACCTGAGCCAAAGGCAGTCGCTTAACCAACTGAGCCACCCAGGCACCCAAGAATTAAACAATTCTTGATTGTGAAGTATTCTACAAGATAATTTTGGTTCAATGTCTCAAAAAATGTCAGTGTCATGAAGGACAAAATAAGATGGAGGAATTACTCTGGATTAAAAGAGATTTAAGAGAAAGGATAACTAAACCCAATAAGGGATATTTATGGGACAACTGTAGACTCTGAATATTGATTTAAGTGTAATTATGATCTTTGAGTATTGGAGAATATGAGGAAGGAAATGTGCATATATGTGGTACATTAGCCTTTGTTTTTATTTGTGAGAGACAAACTCTTATCTTTCATAGTAAGATGTCAGTGGAAAATGAAAAGTAGTAATATTAAGTGTGTCCCTTTGAGCTGTGAGGGTAAGTGCCACCAGTCTAAGTGAACATCACTGAGGGGGACTTGGGTGGCTCAGTGGTTATGGGTTAGACCCTTGATGTCAGCTCAGATCATGGTCTCAGGGTCCTGAGTTCAACCACTGTGTTAGGCTCCACGCTGGACAAGAAGCCTGCTTTTTTATTTTTTATTTTATTTTTTTAAAGCTGAAAGTGGTGGCCTTTAGGGAGGATGAGAGGGTGGTGGGCCGTCAGAGGACTGGTGCTGAACAACTTGATTGTATTAAACCTTGCTCACACAACTTTGATAAAACTAAAATCTCAATTAAAAAAAAAAAAACAACAAAGTGAAACAATGCGTGCCCCTGATGAAGAACTACAAGGGAGAGGAATGTTGGGGCCAGGCTGTGAAGGAACCAGTGTGTGAAAAGGGGAGTTTGAACTAAACGCCACTAGTGGCAACCTGCTGAGTGTTCAAGCAGGGTCATGGGGCTGCAAGTCCCGTAAGGATGGAGAAAATCCTTCTCCCAATACTTACTGATTGCATTCTTAGGGTCTGCTTAGAAGTTATTCATTCGTTTATTCATTCAGGCACCGTGCTGGGTGTCGGCAGGGTTGCGGTGAACAAAATGGACCAGCCCCCTGCCCTGGTGGAGCTTACTTTATGTACTGCTCAGGCTGATGTACAGATTTGGGACATGTGGGGAATAATCACCCCTCGCCTCAGATCGGCACCTCAGAATTCTTTCAAAATGCTACTGCGTGCGTGTGCGCGCACACGGGCGCATGCTCTCCAGTGGAATCCCGCTTAAGTCACACAATTTCAGATTCATTTTGTAGGACCAGTATCTCCACAACTGATCGTCAGACACCTCTGTGACTCTCTTTCCTCAGCAGCCTGCCCGGGTCTCCCTGCTGGCTCTTGTTTCTTGTACTTAAGGCAGGAGATCCCTATGCTTTGTTCCGATTTCCTTGAACTGGGTTCTACATAAGCTGCCCTGGCTGTGAATGGGAAGGGTGCCAGGTGATGGGAGCCAGGGACCATCGGAAGTGGGCAGAAGTCCCAATCCATAAAAGCTGCTCTGGAAGAGAAAAGGGCTCTGAAGGGGGCATGAAGAAGAGGGGGTACCTCCCTGGATGATGATAGCAGTGACTGCTTCAGGAATAAAGGCCCACACAGAAGGGGCCAGATTCTAAAATGGAAAACCAATATTGGGGGAATGGATCCCTGGCTCACAAAGAAAACCCTTAAAAAATTTCCAAGAAGGAAGTGAAGTGATGAGCGAGAAGGGAACCTGTGAGGAGAGATACAAAATTTATCTCCATTTCATTTTATCATTTGCATCATTATCTGACTGCTTCTGGTAATAAGATGTTTGAAAACGCCTTCAGGTAGAGATGGGATCTCTCATCCATATTGTCTGTAGTAGAAGAAATTAGGACACATTTCTCAAGACGCTGGATCTATCTGATAATGAAACACCCAGAGTGCATCTTCTCTCCATCATAACGGTGAGATTAGAAGCCATTTTTTTCTTCCTCTTAAAGTAGTTCGATGGAAAAAAAAGGAGAAACAAAAAAACCTATTCAAGTAGATAAAATCAAGATTCTAGAGGATTTCTTAAAAAACAAACAAAAACCCCCCAAAACCCACAGGTGGGTCAGAAAAAGGGTTGTCATATCCTTGCTCTATTGGAGGAGGAGAAAAACCCAATAAGGTATTGCAAACTCTAACTGTGCTTAACTGAGAGTTATTTCCATGCAGGGTGTGTTCTTGCAGGATGCTGGAAATAACACTATGTAAATTCTTGTCTTTATCACAGAGAACTTACTATCACATCACAACTGCCATCCACTTTCTGCATTCAATCATTCTTTTCTCTACAAGTCTTCTTTATTCCTCTCTTCTTTCTCTCCTCCCTTCCACCCCCATTGTAGATTTTGGAAAAGAAAAGGGACCTTGTAGGAAAGGATTGAAGAATGTTTTTCTGCATATACAATGTGAATGTGTCCAAGTGTATTGTTATAGTGTACCCAACAGGCTCAAGAAAATGCAGTGCATAATGAAGATTTTTGTAATTGTTGGAGGACGGGCAGGTCTTCAGGCCAGCGGGGACGGTGTGAAGGTTGTTTAACTATCCCTTTGAAAAAAGACTGCCCGGATTGAATAATTAATATCATTATGATAAGAACAAAGTAGAAATTCTTTTAAAAGAGTAATGATGGTGGAATCAGGATCTTAGTATGCTTGTGAGAGTTATTAAAATTGAATGCTCTGTGTTTCCTGTACACTCCAGGAATTGCAAGCAAAAGAAGATGGATTGGATTCAGCAGAAGGTATTAATATGCATGTTGTCAACTGAGCCTTTAACGAATTATTTTTTCAAAGATAAAATTCGAATATTTTCTCTAGAAACTAGGAAGCCTATTTTACATTAGGTAACTAGCAGAGGCAGACTGACTTTGAAGCTAATGCAGCTTCGGATTCCCAGCCTCTCACTTGGGGCCCTTTCTTCTAAGGCTGTGGGAGAGGCCCTACTAATGTATCCAAATGGTTTAGTAAAATTTGCAAAAGGAGCATAGTTTAATTGCAGTCATTTAAGATTGCTGTCTCTTTCCACTCCAACTTTCTCTGTCTGATTTCCTCTCACACTGGGTATCATTGGAGTGGCGGTGCACATTTTTGAGATAAAACTAAGTGGAGGTTGAGTTGGGAATAATTTAATTTGGGTTCAGTAAGGTGTATTTATGCGGCTTGCCATCAGTTTCTTACAGAGTTAAGTTATTGCGAGCTTTCTCAATGAAGGAAAAGCTTCCAGGAAAACTCCACCCGCCCCTGGTGCCTCCTTGCCCTGCACTGTGGCATGGAAGTCTCAGAGATCACGTGCTCAGTGCAACATCTCCTTACTGGAGAGGGGGCAGAAGCTGCCTCCAGTTGCTGAAGAGGCAGACGCTTTTGTATTCCATGACACCTTTTTTTTTTCCCCTTTCAGATTTGTCTCACAAATAGAATATTTGACAACTTAGAATTTTCTTAAAAGAATCCAAATGTAATGCTTCCCATTGGAAAGATGCTCAAGTTTTGTACCAGGAGTACATCAACATGAAGTTTGATGGGCTTTGGGAAAAAGGCTGGGAAGGGAAACCCAAGCACAGATTTTAAAAAGTTTCTTTAAGAGTTGATAAAGCTTGAGTTTGCCACTTTATCTGCCGTTTGGAAAGAATTTTGGGAGTTTTTAGTAAAACAAGTGAGAAATTTGAGCCATAGTTGAAGAGTTCTTTATTATATACATTTACTAAAGAACTAAGAGAAAATTCACATAGTAATTTACAAATATGAAATAAAAAATGACATAAAGGCTAACAGCAACATCAATGGAAATCAACTTGACATTAAGAGGCTAATTGCAACATTTTTTTCAAATCATACCCAAACTGTAATTCTTTAAGAAAAAAGATAAATTTTTAGTAATGAATAGGCTTCTGGATTGTTTGGTAATCCAGTTACCAAAGAAGGAGTGAATAGTTATAGAAGTTATAGAAGAGGAGTGAACCAAATGAACATACTGGAGAAAGATTTAGGTTTCTGGCTGGTTTGAGACAAAATACTAACACTGATGAAGGGAAAGCAAAACTTATACACTGTGAACTGGTTAATGAGTGTCATCAATTTAAGGGGTATTTAATATACCACTGTATAACCAAACTTGAAATCCTTGAAACCTTATGACATATATAAAGGAAATTGGAAGTTTTCTCTAATTTGACAGCAATTCTAAAAAACACACGTTGCACTACTACCAATAAGAAATTCTTTTAAATGATTAATAATGAAAAACAATTTTTGAGCAACCATGGGAAGGATAGACTTGATTCTTTTTGCTATTTTAATATAAATGATATTATAAATCATAATGTGAAGAATATAAAGTAAAAAATATAGAAAAGCAAATATTACAGAACATTCAGGCAAGAACTAATTATAATAATTGCAATTTTTTGTGGCATTCATAAATATCAAAGAATTTTTTATTTCTTGTGATTTATTTTCTCATTTTAAGTAAATATTCACTTACATCAAAATTTGTACTTTTCCTCAAAGAGGAACTCCAAATTATAAGCTTCAGGCCTTACCCTTTCGTATCAGTGCTTGATATGAAAGATGTTGTGAGATAAATATATTCCCACCCCCACATCCTGCTTCTTTTTTTTTTTTTAAGATTTTATTTATTTATTTGACAGAGAGTAACACAGCAAGAGAGGGAACACAAGCAGGGGGAGTGAGAGAGGGAGAAGCAGGCTCCCTGCTGGGCAGGGAGCCTGACGTGGGGCTTGATCCCAGGACTCCGGGATCACGACCTGAGCCGAAGGCAGTCGTCTAACCAACTGAGCCACCCAGGCGCCCCCCCACCCCCCATCCAGCTTCTATTGATTGTTTGATTCATTGATTGCTGGGCAAGGCATGGGCTTTGCATCTGTTGACTGGGCAATGGGCAAGAGTGTTTGCGTATCTTGGGATCCTCTCTTTGGGTCAAGAGAGCTGGCAGAATACCTCTACCAGTGTCATTAGCTGTCTCAGGCAAGAGCTTTTCCTTCAGCAAATGATGCTGTGAAGTAGAATCCAACATCTTGTCTTTTTAGAACATTGCTTTTTCTGCTTCCTGACTAGGAGTTAGGAAATGCATATTTGCCATGTTATGAAATAGCATTCTGAATTTCATGAATCTGGATGATACTTGAAAATGGTTTTATTGAAAGGCTTGTGGTCCTTGGAGGCAAAGTCATTCATGAGAAGTGCCAGGGATTGCCAGGGAGTCTAACAAATAAGGAGAGAGGTCTTCTCCCATTGAATGGACAATGGGCAATGAATACCATGGGGAAGAGATGCCACCTTCCACTCAGAAGCTGCATGGTTGCTAGAATTAGCTCTTCCCGAGTCAGAGTCAGCAAGACTGCATGGGAGAGTGGTTTCTAATAGTCATAAGAAACCCCAAACAATCCTAAACCTTAATATATTGAGGCCCCACTGCATGTCTGGAATTGTGCCACTGTTAGAGGAGGTCATTGAGAAGGGGTGACAGCTGGTTGACCCACAAACTGGATCTGGGCAATTGGAAGCTCCTTACCCCTTTCCCTGTCTTTGTTCTCACCTTAGGAGGCACTTCAAGGATACAGCTTTGAGAGATGAATGGGTTGAGATCATCTGGACTGTGTACACGACTGAACTTCCCGAAGGCCTCTATATGAACTAAAGATTGTGGTGGGCAGGTGTTGAGATCCATTAATTTTGCGGCTGCCCAAGACAAGCCTCATAGGCAAGTTGTCTTGCTTATGAAAACTGCCATCCAACAATCCTGAGTGGTCTGTCTCTTTCTTCAGTCTTTCCTTGTTCTCTGGGTACAGGGACCAATTTAGAATTTCACCAGGGAGACTCCTGAGATTGCTAACCAACAGTCAGGTGCTGGAAATAGATGGATAATTAGGTGCTGGTCTCGCTCCTTAAGTAGCTAAAGAAGTAATTAGAAAGACAGGAGATATACCTAAGTATACAATTTTAAGTTTAGTTTTATGAAGTCACCTTTTTGTTATAGGTCAATGATGGTTATTTCCTGTGATTGGCAGTTTCATATGATTGAATACCAACAGTTGCATATGGTTCAACATAAATAGCTTGTTGCAGTATTATCTTCCTTTTGGGCCAGTTCTTCCTATGCAAAGCCAAATGACCAATTTGGTGTGTGTCCTACCTCTGGTGCCCACATCACACACATCAGTACCATCACTTAGTCATCTGATAACTGCTCATGCAAATTTTTCTACACATTTCCACATGCGGGGATGGGAGGTAGGGGGATGGTGGTGAGGTCCCATATCTCATTTAAAAACTCTTGCAGTTGTTACAGAAATCAGTTCAGGGCTGGTGGACTGAAAATATCCTCAGATGAGGTGAACTTGAGCTAGAAATTGGAGGGTAGACTTAATTAAGGAGTCTGAGAATTCATTCTTTCCTCCACACTTGCAAAAGTGAGTGGGCTGGAATGGAATTACTGGGTCTAGAGAGGGATGAAAAAAAAATAAAGAACCGCCCAATTTTGGTGAAGGGGATTACAATAGGAAAGGGAAGGTGGGCACTGTGGGGTTTTTTGGTTTTGTTATTTGTTTGTTTATTTTTTGTTGTTGCTTTTTTAAGTTGATTAAAGGTCAACCCTTGAAGGAGTTTGCATCTTATTCTGTAGGTAATGCATTCCAGGGAGACTCAAGGAAGTGTTTGAGGAAAGCCCCCCTGGGTCCTTGCTCTTCATTTTATACCCTGCCTAGAATTCATGTTCTTTTTTTTTTTTTTTTTTTTTTTTAGAATTCATGTTCTAACAAGTGTAAATCTGCACAGAGGGGTTTGAGTTGGCTGTTGTGTATCAGGCCACACAGCAACTCTGCCATGGTTCCGTAGTTCTCCAAAGAGATGGTAGATCAGTCCTACCCTGTCTTAGAGAAACAGCAATACCATTACTGAGAATGAATAATTTCAGCATTTGTGTTTCCATATAATGCTTATGCGTGTGTGTGCCTTTCAAAATCTTAGATGCCACCGTCAAATCTAACAAAAACTAGGACACATGAAAGAATTAGGTTCAGATATATTATGACCTACTGTCTGGTCTATAGGACCAAATACACACCTGATGTATTCTACATAGATCAAAGGTCCAAATTACTAGGTGTAACTACTTCACACAGGAGTATTACCTGTGTGTTTTTAAGGCTGCTTTGCGGGAACGTTGGTGAGAAGTTCATGATATAACCAATATGAAAATTCTCCACCACTATAATATTCTGGGTCTCCCAAGAGACAACGGATCAGAATAAAAATGGTGCATACACGATGATATTAATTTTATTACGGTGGTGATAAGTGCAATTAAAACAGAAAACAGAGAGGGAGAAAAACGAAGGGATGTTTGCGTTTTATAAGAGGATGGTTTGTAAATGCCATGAACTGTAGCTTCATGTAAGGATTATTCACCCATCTCATCATTTTCTCTTCTCAAGGTCTTTAAATAACAGGATCTACTTTAATAAAAAATGCCCACCTCCTCGAACCTTCACTAGTTGTCAGCAAAGCACACATAGAATCTGTACTATACAATTTAGCCCTTAATTCCATTTGCCTTTGTTTCCCATTGTTTTTCCGTTGACCTTATGTGCTCAGAATAGATCTTAAGCTTCTTGAAGGCAAGAATCCGGCTTTGAAGTGCGTGAGCCCATGCGCCCCGCGTAACAAGCTGAGGCTGATTTGTGGAAGGGAGAGCAAGGGTCTTAAATTTCAAACTGCAGCTCCGCCTTCAAGATGCTTTCCGCAGCCAGCGCGGCCGCCCTCCGGGGGCACTGTCTCGCTCCCCACACCCCTTCGCAGCCCTTCCTCATTGCTGTGCCCCACTGCGGCCAGCAGGAGGCGCCACGGACTCGGGTTAAGCCTTTTCCCCCTGCCTACCCCACTTCCCCCAGCACGTGACGTGGGAAGCTGCCTCCGCTGGAGTCTTAGCAATAGGAGTGAGGGGGCGACGGGGTTTGGGGGTGGGCTGGGGTGGGGGGTGTGGAGAAAGAGGACACGCACGCACACACACACTGTGGGAGCAGAAACATCTTCCCTAGCTTCGTGGGTTTCTCCTCCCACCAGAGCC
>PITA01024204.1:0-26623 GCA_004023965.1 Spilogale gracilis
TTTTTTTTTTTTTTTTTTTTTTTTTTTTTTTTTTTTTTTTTTTTTTTTTTTACAATTTTATGTATTTATTTGAAAGAGAGAGAATCAGAGAGCAGGAAAGGGGAGAAGATCAGAGGGAGAAGCAGACTCCCCACTGAGCAGGAACCTGATATGAGAATTAGTCCTGGAATTCCAGGATCATGACCTGAGCCCAAGGTAGAGGCTTAACCAACTGAGTCATGCAGGCACCCTGTTTATGTTTTCTTCTAGGAGTTATATGGATTCCTGTCTTATGTTGAAATCTTTGATGAATTTAGTTAATTCTTGTGTATGGTATAAGATGGTGGTTCAGTTGCATTCTTTTGTATCCAGTTTCTCAAATACCATTTAATGAAGAGACGGTCTTTTCCCCTTTTATATTCTTGGCTTCTCTGCCATAAATTAATTGATGATCTATATATGTGGGTTTATGTTTGGGCTCTCTGTTCTGTTTTATGAATCTATGTATCTGTTACTATGTCAGTAGTGTATTGTTTTGATTTCTACAGTTTTGTAATAAAGCTTAAAACCAGGAAGTGTGGTACCTCCAGCTTTTTTTCTTTCTTAAGATTGCTTGGCTTTTGGAGGCCTTTCGTGATTCTACAGAAATTTTGGGATTGTTTGTTCTATTTCTGTGAAAAATACCATTAGAATTTTGATAGGGATTGCACTGAATCTATAGATTGCTTTGAGTAGTATGTCCATACTAACTGAACTAATTAGTCCAATACTAATTAAAAATTAATATTACAGGTTTTTTTTTTTTTTTTTTTTTTTTGTAGGGAGAGAGAGCACAAGTGGGGCAGAAGGAGAGGGAGAGAGAGAATCCCAAGCAATCTCCATGCTTAGCATGGAGCCTGACATGGGGCTTCTTGATCACATGACTCTAAGATCATGACTTGAGCTAAAATCAAGAGCTGGTTGCTCAATCAGCTGAGGTACCCAGGTTCCCCAAAGCACAATATTTTTTAAGTCTGTGAGTACAGAATATCTTTTTATTGATATGTTCTTCAATTTCTTTCATCAAAGTCTTACTATTTTCAGCAAACAAGTTTTTCACCTTCTTGCTTAAATTTATTCCGAGGTATAATTTTTATGCAATTGTAAATGGGATTGCTTTCTTTTCTTTTCTTTTTTTTTTTTTTTAAAGATTTTATTATTTGAGAGTGTGATCACAAGTAGGCAGAAAGGCAGATAGACGGAGAGGAGGAAGCAGGCTCCCTGTTGAGCAGAGAGCCTGATGCAGGCCTCAGTCCCAGGACCCTGAGGTCATGACCTGAGCTGAAGGCAGCTGCTTAACTGACTGAGCCACCCAGGTACCCCAGGTATTATATTTCTAAGAATTAATCCAATTCTTTCAGGTTGTTTACTCTCACAATATCCTGTCCCTGAAAGTAAGGAAGTACTAAAACAATACTAGAAGCATGTCAGAAAGACGTGGAATCCAGCTTGAGTGACTCCTGTTAGTTAAAACTGGGAAAATTTTCACATCAAAATAATAATGATAATAGGTATAATTTATTAAATAAGATTAAACTCTGTGATTCATGTTGATGAAAATAAATGGGAAAGAAGGAAAAGATTTTCCTTATGATAGTTTGCCAACTAATAAATAAATGATGATGGCAACCATTTTTGCAATGATCGGGTGAGAGAGAAATCATCAGTGCATGCTACAACTGATGATGGGAGTTTGATGAGGCATTGGCTCTTTACATAGTCTCAAAGTGTGTTTTTAAAAATTACAAATTACAGAGGGCAAAGTGGAGAAACCTGGGAAGCGCCGTCTTGATCAAAGTTAACCTTACCAACATTGGGCAAATAGTACCCTGTGCCTCCTGATATGATGCCCTAAGAACTAACATCACCTCTGTTTTATTTCTGTAAGAAATGCATAACCCAGATCTAATTACAAAGAGATATGATTACCCAACACCAGACAAACCTTCACTGAGACACATTCTACATAATGTAGAATTCTTCAACAATATTAAGGTGAGGAAGGCCAAAGAAAGACTGTAGAACTATTCCATATTAAGGAATACTAAAGAAGTCTTTTTTTTTCTTCCTTCTTTTTCTTTAATACAGTTGCCACCTTACATGATAATACTGTTAGGTGCCTTCTTAATAGCATCTAAGCTGCTTTTTCGTTGCACCAGGCAGCATTCTAGGGTAGAAGTCTTCTTAGTACTCATGTTCATGGAGTACTCTTCTAAAGTACCAGACCCCTAAACTCATGGTTGGGCCATAATTAATGGGTAATGGTATTTTCTAAAAATGGATTAGTACACACATTCAAACCACATTAAAATTTCAACTTAAGAGTTCATACATATTGCATTTCCTTTATATAATTGCTATCACTCCAAATTGTAGTTTTGAAATCCAAGAAGTGGGAAGAATATCTTTTTGTTGTTGATGCTTCCTCCTTCCTTCTTTTCTCCTTCCTACCTCCCTCCCTGCCTCCCTTCTCCCTCCTTTTTTACTCCTTGCCTTCCATCCCTTCTCTTTTTCTTTCTTTCTTAATAAGAAGATTAAAAGAAAGGAAATCAAAATCTAGTAAACATAAAAAACTCACAGATCAGAGTGGCCATAGACTCTTTTTGTGATGATGGTAAAATGACCGACAAAATGTTTTTTAAAAACAAAAACAATAAATCCAAAAACCAGCACATGCCAATGGTGTTGCTTAAAGTAACTGGCATTCCTCTCTGCTTTTGAGACATTTCTTCTGGGGCTGTACAAAGTCATCATCTGAGTCCTCACTAAATTTATTAGCTATCTTCTGATTCATTCCTAAATTCTAGTTTTGGAAATCCTTTTTCTGGAAAAAGGTTCTTTTAGTTTTAGGGGTAGAATTTAATGATTCACCAGTTGCATATAACACCTAGTGCTCATGAATCAAGTGCCCTCCTTAATGCCCATCACCTAGTTACCCCTTCTCCCCACTCACTTCCCCTCCAGTGACCCTCAGTTCATTTCCTATAGTTTAAGAGTCTTCTGTGGTTTGCCTCTCTCTCTGTTTTTATCTTATGTTATTTTTCCTTCCCTTCCCCATTCTCATTTGTTTTTTCCTAAATTCCACATATGAGTGAAATCATATGGTATTTGTCTTTCTCTGACTGACATATTTCCTTTAACATACATTAATGCAATATTGAAAACATCTTGTAAAGCATTACTTGCCCGTGCCAGTCCTAACGGAAAGCATCTGCTCTGGGAGGGGAGTTCCTAAGTGAAGGGAGAGTGGGGCTTTGCTCTGGAGATGGGGGTGTGGAGGTGGAGTTTTGTGTTACTTGATGCTGTGGAGAAGTGGCCCTAGGTACACAGAGGTAATGAGAGATTGTTAGGAGTAAGGCAGAAAATAACTGGCAGCAAGAGAAATGTCAGTTATTAGTAAGGTTCGGAAAAACTTCTTGTTAGCGGCCCCGTGGACTTCGTAATAGAAATCACTGTGCTGAGAATTTACTGATGTCCTGTGAAGCAAAACTGATGTCCACACGCACTGTACTGAATTAATGACTCCAGTGATATACTTTGTGCCTTTGGAGAAGGAAAGGAAATCTGAATCCTGGATTCAGTTTCCTTTTGTTCTTCTGGCTGCAGTAGATTTCATGAGAGATGTAGTTAGGGCATTTGAAGTGAACTTCTCTAGAGAGAGGAGGACTGAGGGCTTTGTGTGATGAGTCCCAAGCATGCCTTAAGTAGTGATACGTCAGCTAGTCCTATGTGGGCCTGGATAACACCCTCAGACTTACCCCTTCTTACCAGCATCTGGGTGCTTTATGGAAACTCTGCTCTACTCACTAGAGTAGAAAAACAGGTAACTGTGTTGGTGCAGAAGTCTCTTTTCTCCTTTCTTTCTGCAACCCTGTTGAGTCTTGGGAAGCACAGAGACAAAAATTAGTATCTCTGAATACTGTTTTAAACCAGGGGACTGTAGCACTGCTTTTGATAACTAGCCCAAGGGGCCATGCCACTTAGTTATGCTGCATTTGACTACATAATCAGGGTCTTGAAGATGACCATCAGTGTCCAAAGCCCTGGAATACAGCCCTGGGGGTGGTATGTGGGCCAATAAATGATGTCCTAGTAATTATCCTCCAGCTAAAGTTGATAGTCATTTATGCAGTATTTTGAGGTATCTGACAACAGTGCATCTCCTGAGCTTAACTGCAATAATGAAGATTACTCACTATCATATTCAACTTGCAGGTAGAACATAGATTTGGAAAAGATTTACTGAGTCCTTACCATGCCACAAGCAACCAACAGTGTCTGGCCACACAGTCCCCTTCCTCCAGCTTCTGGCTTCCTGTCTACAGGGCAGTCAGTGCCCAGTCATATACCACTGGCACAATAAGATAGTAGACATGGGAAAGGAGTGGATTTAGTTACTTAACTATTAGCACCAGAGAGAATTTTCCTCCAATGAAATTGATAGAACCTGTCTGAAAATGTAGAATGTTGTAAGTCATGCTAACGAAATAGAAATTGCTTAGTTGTATTGAATAGTCCTTTGAAATAATATTTGTTTCTCTAATACAACTGTTATTAGTGAATATTATTTTTGCCTACAGTGATACAGTCAGTGTAAATAGAATGTCGGAAGCAGTGTCTTGAGTTCCTTTCAAAGTAGGAGTTGATGAGTTGACTATCAGCAGGACTTAGGGAAACCCTTCTTTGTAGTAAAGGCTCAGCTTCCCTTGTTGGTAGCCTCTTATGCAGAGAATAGGTACACGTGGCCTCGAAAATTATGCATGTCATCTGTTCTTTTCCTTCAGTCAAGTTGGAATGTGGCGGCCTTGCCTGTGTCTGTTGAGCCTTATGAAGTATCTCCAGGGGTTCTTAAGGCCAGACAAGAAAATGCTCTGAGGACAGATGAAAGGGAAGTCTGTGCAGGGAGCCCCAGCACAAGCCAGAGAAAATTTTCTGTATCTAAAGCAATCTGCTTTGTAGTGTCTGGACAAAGCTCTGGTGGGGGCAGGGGCGGGGGCATGTGCTGCCTTCCAAATGGGAAGGACCATCATGTTAAACTCTGGTTGGCAAGAGCTCCTGATTGCTGGTGCTCCTCCCCAGCCATGAGAAAACAGATGGATGGTACGGTCTTCTGAACTGGAACTCTTTACTGCTACCTCTTGTAAAAGACCTTCATAGTTTTAGGAGACTTTATGTTTCATCTAGAAATCAATTGTACTTAGAAATACTTGATGTATATCATATGAAATGTTAAAGGTAGAGAATTGACTGGAAAGATTATGAAAAGAACTGCATAAACATTATGAATAAAACAAAATGCCTTGTGTGAATTCATTAAACACAGTTTGAGTCTTTTTGGTGCTAGTTAATGAGCCTGCCTAGATCAAGATGACCCTGCACCAATGAATCTGTCAGCCCAGTGAACTCAATACACCACTCAATGCAGTATAAAAAGTGTATAGTGGGGGCACATACAGTGTGCTCCTGGGAGGCAGGGGTGACTATACCTACAGAAGATTGGGAAAGTGGTGATGCTGCTGTTGATGCTGTCTTACAGGTGTTCACCAGGTGCAGAAGAGGGGGAGGTCATTGCCAGCTAGGGATGGTTATGTGCAAAAGACAGTGGGGTGTGTGTGCATGCGACTTGTGCTGGAACAGTGGGGAGGTTTCAGGTGGCGAGAGCTTTATGGAGGACATGACCTAAAGTGGGTTAGGTGGAGATGAGAGGTTGAGAATGTGGAGATAGGGTGAGTGTCACTGAAGTGTTTCTAAGCTGAAAGTGGGGAAGTTGGGACACAGGAGGCAACCAACTGCTGTCCAAGACAGCTTGTATGTTGCATGGGCCAAATATGTAAGATGTCAGTAAATCACAATTTATGTTTGTCTCCTCCTGACCCTGTATAATTTTTTTAGTGGGATAAAAGAACCTCATGTCTGGATGAGAACCAAGGCAGGCTCATGACTTCACTTCTTGTGACTTGACTACCCTGCCTTACATTGCACATGCACAGTCCCGATTCTGTATTTACAAATGTCCAGCTCAGTGTGTTAATGAACATTTCAGTCTTCAGTATGACTTTTTTGTCCACCCTATAACCGTGATCTCCTGTGGGCTCCTTTCTCCACTGTACCCTCATCTGGAGCAGGTGGGAGGGAACCAGTGTTGTCTAAAGGGGAAGCAAGGTCAGGTTCTTCTTCTTCTTCTTCTTCTTTTTTTTTTTTAAAGATTTTATTTATTTGACAGAGAGAAACACAGCCAGAGAGGGAACACAAGCAGGGGGAGTGAGAGAGGGAGAAGCAGGCTTCCCGCCCAGCAGGGAGCCCGATGTGGGACTCGATCCTGGGTCTCCGGGATCATGACCTGAGCTGAAGGCAGTCGCTTAACCAACTGAGCCACCCACGCACCCCGGTCAGGTTCTTCTGTTACTCTCCATCCTCCCCCACTCTTTAGATGCCGTTTTGACCCTATGAGAGTCTAAGGACTTTCTGTGATGGGATAGTGTCTCTCTCCAGGCCTGACAGATGTTTAAAGCTGCCTCTCATCCTTGTGGGAAACCAGGTCTGAGACTTTGCATTTGAAATTTTGGACAGGATCAGCTGGCACATTTCTTTGAAGTTTTATGATTGTTATTTCTTGGGATCTCTGTGGAAATGTTAATTTTAATTTTCTGCTAAGTGTATAACATCTGGGTGTGTGGGATGTGGAAATCTGGCTTGGAAATATGTTGGGAAAAGGGAGGAATAATGTAGATAGTTACAATTAAAAAAGAGTTAACATTTATTGAGAATTTATTATGTGTTATGTGCTATTCTAAGCCCTTTATATGGAGTAATGCTCTTAACTGTCATAACTCTATGAGGTAGGTACTAATATTTTCTCTATTTTATGCCTGAGGAAATAGAGCTACAGGGGAGTTAAATAACTTGCCCAAGGTTAGAGTGAATGGCATTACTGGGATCCCAGCCTGGGCAGGCTGACTTCACAGGTTGTTCTTAATTGCTCTGTGGCATTGATGTCTACAAATGTCAGAACTTGAACTAGTGTACTTTATATAGATTCTCTAATTTAATGCTTTCATTTATTATGTGAGGCAGGTTTTATTATAATTCCTATTTTATATTTTAAAAGATTTTTTCCTTTTTTAAAAATTTTATTAATTTTTATTTTTTCCATAACCCAGCCACCCTAACCCTCCCCCCCCCCCCCCCGCCCCAGCAACCCTCAGTTTGTTTCCTGAGATTAAGAGACTCTTATGGTTTGTCTCCCTCCCCGGTCCCATCTTGTTAAGATTTTTTTATTTGAGAGAGAGAGAAAATGAATGAATGGGTGTGTGGGGGGGGCGAGAAGCAGACCGTCCTGCTGAGCAGGGAGCCTGATACAGGACTTAATCCCAGGACTCTGAGATTGTGACCTGAACTGAAGGCAGATGCTTAACTGACTGAGCCACCCAGGTGTTCCTGTAATTCCTGCTTTAGAAGGGAAGAAACTGAGCCTCAGGTTAATTTACTAAGGGTCGTATAACCAGTAGAGCTCAGATACTAATCCATGTTAGATTGATCGCCAAGATTTTGCTCTTAGCTGCAGTATTGTTTTCCTCATGGGGAACACAGCATGGCAGCTCGCTGATGTGTGATATTTTGGGGATAACACGGAGGTTCAGAGTGCAGGTTGTAGACCAAGATCTCCTGAGCTTAGGTCATGAGCTTTCACTTCCCAGCTGGGGGATGTTGACTGCACTCTGCCCTGCTATGGAGGGTTCTTACTCTGTGTCTCGTTCAACTTTATCTATAAACAGGGTAATAACTGTACCTACATTGCAGGTAGTCATTATGATAATAAAATGAACTAATATGGGTAAAAAACTGAGAAGATGCCCAGTGCATAATAAGTGCTCTACAAATGTTAGTTAATATCATTATATTAATTCAAAATAGAACCTGGAAATTTTCCTGTAGCATGTGCCTTTTCCTATACTATTAGTAAATAGGAAGTACAAATTGAGGTTGTAGGAATAATGTTCTGCATAACAGTGTTTCCGAGGACTAAGAACTTTTGTACAGAAGTAAAATTGTTTTCTGTCAAGGTGATAATAATTCTTAGGTCTCTTTTTGTTTCCTTTAACATTCTATCTTGTCACTTGAGTATACCCTTAAAAATTATATGGGAGTATAAGACTTCAGGTTTTCTTAGAAAGAACAAATTAGAATAGTCTGTCTTGCTCTGTTTAAAAGCTTAGCTGACATTTAAGGCTAGGATAAGGTTTTGCCCTAAGTTTATCAAATGAATACAGTCTGTTTTTGTTTTTGTTTAAAAGCAGGCTCCATACTTAGCATGGAGCTCAGATTGGGACTTGAACTCAGGACCCTGAGGTCAAGACCTGAACTGAGATCAGGAGTTGGATGCTTAACCCACTGAGCCACCCTGGCACCCCCTGAACTCTCTCTGTTCCTATGACTTCAATGGATCCTTTTATTCAGAAATAGACTCTTGAGTACCTTCAATGTCCGGCACAGTTCTATGTACAAGGACTATAGTAGGGAACAAAACAGACAAAAATACTTGCTTTCAAGGAGCTTATGCTCTAGTGGATGAGACAATGAAGTAAACACAATATATAGTAAGTCAGATAACAATTAAGGCTATCGAGAATAAGTACGGAAAGAAAGTGCTTTAATTTAAATTTTTTTTTTTTTTTTTTTTGCAAAGTGTAAGCTGAGTGGGGGAGGGGCAGATAGAATCCTTAGCAGACTCTATGGTGAGCTGGATTCAGGGCTTGAGCCCATGACCCTGAGATCATGACCTGAGCTGAAATCAAGAGTTGGACACTTAACCGACAGCCACCCAGGTGCCCCAGGATTTGTAATTTTAAATGAAATGTCAGGTTTAGGTGTGATGCTGTAATTGTGATTTTTGTTTAAAAAAAAAAAACAAAAAACAAGAGCCTTTATAATTTGGAGATGTATACAGACATATTATGATGAAGTATACTGAGTTGTTATGATGAAAGAAAGTCTTGAGATTTGCTTTAAAGGAATCCAAATAAAATAATCCAGAACTGGTCAGGGGGCATCAGGAAGGAGTTCTAGCTAGAACAAGGGGCCTATGTGTTGCGTGTTGAAGCCGGGTGACAAGTATGTAGGGATTTATTTACCTTTTGCTTTATATTTGTTTGAAAATCTCCACAATAAAAAGTAAAAAAGAAAAAAGTATCTTGAATATGTACTAACTGAAAGCAGTAGGTCTCTATTGTGAAAACAGAGACCAAACCCCCTAAATCTATAGAGTTACAAAAATAATTAACAAAGCAATATTTAAATCATTTAGCTTAGGTAAACAATTTATATAAAATTATTAAATTCAAAATTAAACAATTGTTATGGATGGCTTTTCTGAGAAGGTGCTGTTCCAAGTGGAGGCCTGATGGGGTGAGGGTGGGAATGAGTCAGTGGGCCCTGAGGAATTCTGGAGAAAAGCCTCTCAGACCCAGTGATTTACTTTAAACAAAGTGAAAAGACCTCTTAAGAATTAGCATCACAGAGTCTGACTCGATGTGGGAGAACTATTACCCTTGTACTGGGGGCAAATGGTCAACAATGAAGCCCTTCTGGATGATGCCCTTTACAAACCTACAAGGTAGGGCCTGTGTCCGGACTCAGCACTGCTTCCCAGTGTCTAACAGGGATCCTGTACTTGTTGAGGCTTGTACATTTATTTTCTCATACCTTGACTTGCAACGGACCTGTAGGGCAGACAGGGAAGAAATCTTTATTATCATTTAATACAGAGAAGGTATCATTTGATATCATTAGGACTTTTAAATCACAGAGCTGTTTGCTAAGTGGTGGAGCTACTTGATTTCAAGTCTTGTGGGTCTTTTCCCTCTACCACATGATCTATTGAGGGACCTAGTTTTTTGATATAGAGGGATGGACAGATGATTAATTTTTGGTGGTGCAGTTTCTTTGAGAGGTAAATAAAACACCTGGTGTTTCATGTGTAGACTCTTAGGGCCAAATTTAATTTCCTCTAACTCTGTGGCCACAGAAAATAAGAAATCTTGTTCAAGTATAAACCAGGCATGAAACTTTGAAACTCAGTATCTTTTAACACTGAAAAAAGTAAAAGAAAAAAGTAAAGCAAAAAAATAAAAGTAAAAAAAAAAAAAAAAAAGACAAAAGAGCAAGACTCACAAAGGTATTTTACATGCTGCTTAAAAGTTATACACCCCGGAAATTATGTGCAATATCTGTAAGCATATACATTGACTTTCAAGTTCAGTGGTTTTAAAGTGACTTTCCGTATGTAGAATTTTAATAACCAGCAAATAGATGAGACTTTGGGCTTTAATGAAAAGATTTGTATGGATAACATATGTTTCCCTTTGTAGAAAATAATCTCAGCCTCTTGAAAATGTCTGAGTTTTTAAGTGCCCATGGAATAATTTTATTTGACTCTTAAATCATAGTTTCTTTCTTTTTTTGATGTATCATGGTTCCGCTAAGGGTCTTATGTTTAATTCTGGAGGCCTATTCAGAGTAAGAATACAGATTACTTGTGTATTTTTAGTTGATTCTGTGTAGATATGTCTTTTAAAAATGGTAAAATACTGGGAAGCCTGGGTGGCTCAGTTGGTTAAGCGACTGCCTTCAGCTCAGGTCATGATCCCGGAAACCCGGGATCGAGTCCCACATCGGGCTCCCTGCTCGACGGGAAGCCTGCTTCTCCCTGTCTCGCTCCCCCTGCTTGTGTTCCCTCTCTGGCTGTGTTTCTCTCTGTCAAATAAATAAAATCTTTAAAAAATAAAAATAAAAATGGTAAAATACTGTAGGTGTTGGGCAGTATATGTGGAGTATATTTAGAGTTGTAACTTCATGTTCTTTGTTTCATCTTTGGGGGACAGATTTAATTAACAGCCTAAATGAGTTTCTTGGCTCTTAGAAGAACAGGCTTTAGGGAAATTAGAGTAAGTTAAAAGGCAAGTCTGCAATTTTTTTAATCTTAAATGCCATTTGGGAGAAATGGTTTGAGTTAGCATGAAGTTACTCAGGGATTCATCGTCTTTTAAACACACACTTTAAAGAGGTCATAAGTTTGTAATAGAACTTACCCCAGGGTCTGATTTCATATTTTAAGCTCATCCTGGATGCACTCAAGGTCTGCAATAATATGTCTCTCAGAGGCTTTTCTGAAGGGTCAACGGTTTGAGATTTCTATGGAAATCAAACTAATCTTACCAGAAATAATTAAACCCTGGGAAGGTCTATGGCTAGGCATAGTGATGCTTGTATGTAAATAGTAAGTAAACGCTGGTGTGAAATGTAGGCTCAAAAACACATACCAGAATCTTTTCTGAAGTTGTATGAATGCTTTCCAATTGACAAGTCTTTTTTGTTTATACGTTAGTTATTAATTTCTATTTTTATTGTATTATGGTCAACAATCATGGCCTGGATTATTTGTTGAAGTTGTACTTTATGAGGTTTTCTTTTTTACTGACTATGTGGTTGAATTTTTATTGTATTTTTTTTTAATTACAGAAGTATCTCCTGAGCTTACGAAAAATCTTGTGGGACCCAAGAAATTTAACAAAAATCCCTTACCCCTGAAAAAAAAATCCCTTACCCCTGGACAAGCAGAGCAAGACTAACTCCATTTCGTGCTTATTGCTTAAGACACTCCCCCACCCTAGGAATGCAGAACCCCTAGCTGCCTAAAGAAGTAAACAAGTAACCTGCTTATCGCTTAAAACACTCCCCCATAGGAATGAAGTAAACAAGTAAACCCCGCCTTTTGCCCGCCAAACTTGAGTGATAGGCTAGTTCAAGTAGTTACTATAGGGTGAATTGCAATTCAGTTGGCCACCTGCACACAGACTGACATGACTATGTAATTTCTGTGTGTGTTACAATCTCATTGGCCACTGTCCCCTATAAAACCGCTATGCCTCTTAACCTCGGGGTCCAAGTCCCTGCTCTGCTGTGTCGGGTATACTTGGGCCCAAGATCGAGCTTGCAAATAAACCCTCGTGCGTTTGCATTGGTACCAGCTCCTTAGTGGTCTCTCAGATTCAAAATTGGGGGCATTACAATCTCAGACTATGTAGTTGAATTATGTAAATGCTTTCTGATGACTTGAAAAATGGTAAGAGTTATCTGTTCTTAGTAAATATAGTTAAATTTACTGTGTGTTTGTGTGTGATACTGTGTGTATGTGTATTTCTTTTCCTTTCCTTTTTTTTTTTTTTCTGAGAGAAAGTTAATGCAATCAGTGAGAGGGGCAAAGAGAGAGGGAGAGAGAGAATCTGTCTGAGATCATGACCTGAGCTGAAATCAGAAATCAGGAGTTGGAGGCTTAACCAACTAAGCCACTCACGTGCTTCTGTTATATGTGTATTTCTAGGAGTTTCTCTGTGTATTTCAAGAAATTATTGTTTTATTTATTTACATGCTGGGTTAGCATCAATGTAGATTATGACTTTAAACAAAGTGAAAAGATCTCTTAAGAATTAGCAACACTTTTGTGTGTTGGTGGAATGTCACATTATGGCAATATATAATATTTTCTCTTTCCGTAAAAATGTGTGACAACATTCCCCAAATCCCTAGGCAGTATAAGGACATACATCTTATGAGATATTCAACAGTCTTCTTAAAAGGCAGGAAGGCTAGTTGAGTTGTGATGAGATCTGTCATCCTTTCAGCAAATTATGAATGCATTTGGATCATCTGTAGTTGGGGATAAGGGGAGTATTTCAGAGAAGTGATATGTCCTATTGGAGGAGACCCTCTAGGCCTCAAATTCCATGTGAATCTCTGGCATTCAGGGGCAACTGATAAATGAACAGAGCTAGAAGTTCTTTGAGAGACCTACTGCACTATTAAGGCTGTGGGCTCAGTTGTCAGGGTTGTACACCTGGATGGAGAATAAGAGAAGTCTGAGGCATCTCCTGCTATCCCTGGGGCAAGTCATTGGTGCTGCAGAATGAGTCCTTGGAAGAAGAAAGTGGAACAGGGTATTTAGCTGCAACTTGCTGGCAGGATGTAGGGGGAACTTTCTGTTGTGATAAGAGCCTTCATCCTGGGATTGTCAGTGATGTGCGGAGAATAAGAGTATTCACCACATCAACATTGAGAAGATGTGTAAATTTAGGACTTAAAATTTTGTTAATTTTTTCTTCCAATAACATATATTTTTGATACATATTCGCACTGTGATTGTTATTTGGGAAAATAATGTTCTACTGGGGCTGTCCAAAGATATTTTTTTCTGTGATTTCTAGGAGGGGCCTCTCAGCCAAATAAAATATGAAACCCCCTTAAAATAAAATCACCTGGACTTCTTTGACAGGACAGCCCCTCTGTCCTTGATTTTTTGGTACCTCTGATATTTCCCTCATGTTTGAATTACAGAATTCTCTTCAGATTTTTGAAGTGTGAAATGGCATACCTGCCATCTAAAGGCTTCACCCTGTAGGGGTACTCACCGCACTTAAAATCTGGGGCTCTCAGATGAAACCAGCTCTATTTAAGATGGGCCAAATAGATATTGAAAATCTTAATGAAAGGGTGCTTGATGTTATTGGTTCATTTCCTACCTTATTGAGTTTCTGTTACAGTTGCCTGAACAATATTCAACAACTTAATTTTCTTTTCTTTCTTTCTTTCTGGGGACAGGTGGAAAAGAAATCTAGCCAGAAATAGCAAGACCTATAGCTAAGCAGATGTACGCAGACAATTAGAATATGGGATGGGAAATCTGAGATAATTATGCCGAAATACTGATTGGACATTATAAAAGGGATTGAATCTTTTGATAAGTATACTTGAAATTATAAATACTTTAAAAAATGCATTGAGGAGAAGGTGATTTGGCGACCATAGCATTCTAGAAAAGAGTGCCAACTAAGAACTAGGAGACTGGGTTTGTATTTTCAAAAGTCATGTCCCTTTTCACCTCTATTGTAGTGTTAACTTCATGGGCTCTGGAGCCAGGCTTCTGGGATTTCCACCTTAGAGTGACTTTTTCCTATTCCCTGTGTGACCTTGAACAGGTTGCAGAATCTTTCTGCAAAATGGGTATGATGATAGTAGCCTATCTTAAAGGCTGTTTGTGAGGGTGAAATGAGTACATAGTGTTAAATGCTTACAAGACTATCCAGCACATAGTAAGTACTCAGTAAATATTAGGGTTTATAATTTACAGGTAATTTAATTTGTCTAGAGCTCAGTTTTCTTATTTGTATAAGAATATATTTTCCTGAGCTTCTTGGTAGGGATAAGAAGAAAGGATTGCTTGCCTGAAAGAATTTTGTCTCCAGGAGGAGAGAAATATACTCAAAGGATAAGGGCTCAAAGCAAAATAAACCACCTCAGAGATCACTTTGGGCCTGGGCAGATAATGGAAGGCTTCCTGGCTAAGGTGCCCCATTGAGTTACGCTTTTTAAAGCAATGTTTGCCAGACTTCAGAATATTACAAAGTGATAGCATCTAGGAAACAACTGAGTGAGCCACCCAGGCACCCCCAAAGCTCACCCCTCTTAATAAAGCACCAACTTCTGGAACACCTAATGCCTCTGGTTTTTTTCTCAGTTTGCTGACCCCTCTCAAGGTCAGCCGGCCTCAGGGCTTAGGCCTGCACTTGCTTCTAGGTGATCTTTTTCAGTTGATTTCTTTTTTTTAATTTTAATTTTAATTTATTTTTTTTCCGTTGATTTCTTTTTTTTTTTTTTTTTAAGATTTTATTTATTTGACAGAGAGAAACACAACCAGAGAGGGAACACAAGCAGAGAGAGTGAGAGAGGGAGAAGCAGGCCTCCTGCCAAGCAGGGAGCCCGATGTGGGACTCGATCCCGGGTCTCCGGGATCATGACCTGAGCCGAAGGCAGTCGCTTAACCAACTGAGCCACCCAAGCGTCCCTTCCGTTGATTTCTTATAAATATTATAAATACACAGGACTTTGCAGATTTTTTCCAGTTCTGACCTCTCCATTGAGCTTTAGATTTGTGTATCCATTTGCCTATTGGACATCTGTAATAGAAAGACTACTAGAAACTCAAATCCAGCTGCCCCAAGCAGAACTCTTGGCCTCTCCCCAGCCCTCCCAGCAAACAAACCGCATTGAGTCTTCTGCTCTCGGCACCACCTCCACTGCTGGCCACATCATCTGTCCACTGACTTTGCTGCAGCTGCTTGACCGGCCTCCGCTCCCATTACTGCCTCCTCTCACCCCTCACCCAGCATATACTCTGTACAGCAGCTGGAGTAATCGGGGTTTAAAACTGAAATTAGACCTTATTATTCCTCTGTTCACAACCCTCCAAAAGGCTTTCCTTAACCTTTATGATACATCCCAGCACCCTTTCCGTGGCCTGAAAGGCTCTAGAAGGCCTCATCTCTCTGCTTGCTCCTCCTTCTGCTTACCCGACTCCAGTCACACCGGCTTCCAGTCTTTTCCCCGAGAAAACCAAGACTGTCAGAGTGACGTGGCTTTAGCCTTCTTTCCCCTGGTATCTAAGTCACTCCCTCCCTCCCTGGCTTCCTTGGGTCTTTGCTCAAACACCACCTCCTTAGAGAGACCTTCCTTAACAATCCTGCGTGAAGTGGCCACTCCTATGGCCTTTCTCACTCGTTTGCCCTGTTTGGTTTTTCTTCAGTCCTTATCACTACTTCGATCTATATTGTATATGTGTATACTTTTCACTCATCTGTCTCCTACACTGGACTATATGATCAGGGAGCGCAGAGCAAGTGATACAGAAAGATGTTTGATTCACCTCTGTCCCAGTGTCCTCTGTCAGCCACCGGCTAGGAGACAGTGCTCCTGTCCCGTCCCGGCTGTCACCCTACTTTTCTGACACACAGTAAGAAGTCTATGAATGCGAACTGAAGGAATGAGTGAAGGAACAGACACGTTTTGTTGTTCAGCGTCTTGGCGGTCACAGGAAGTGGGCTGTGGTGATGCCAACACTCACGGGCATGGCCCTTGGCAGAGATGTCGTAGCTGGAAGCCTGTGATTCCGCAGACAACTTCCGGCTTCTCCATTTTCCACATGTTTACCCTCAGTGACTCTTCTCTGCCCTCTCAATTCTTCCTGCTCCTTGGCACACCCTCCAATAATTCAACCTTAAAATTCCTTTTGATTGAAAAGAACTACAACTGGGGGGAAAGAGACAGTGAAGTGTTAAGAGATCATGCTGCCATCTAAAGGACAGAAGTGGTAGGAAGCCTGTCTTGTTTAAAAAGCGAGGGAACTGAGATTGGAAATTTCATGGGCAGTGGGTCATGTCAGAACAACTCAGTGGGCTCAGAAACCTCCCATTCTGTGGTGCCATAAGGAAATGAAGGTGGTTGGGAAATTAGCACAAATGTCTGCAAAAGATTTAAAGTCAGAAAACCACTTTGTATCTGTTTTTTTCTTCCCACCTTTAAAGTGTGTGTGTGTGTGTGTGTGTGTGTGTGTGTGTGTGTAGTGGGAAAGGAGGACTTTTTTTTTTTACTTGGCCAGAGAAAAGATCCAAAAATGTTGACAGTGGTTGTCTTTGGGTGATGGAAATGTGGTATTTTTTCTTCTTTGTTCTCTTTCTCTGAAGTGTCTTCAAAGTCCATTATTACTTAAGTGATTCTTTAAAAATGATTTTTTAATTTAAATGGGGAACGAGCAAGGTTGACCCGGAAAATCTATGCTTTGTGAAGATGAAATTGAAGGAAATCTTTGATCAAATCAAAATTATGTTGACAGAATAATATGATATTTTGTGTTTTCCCTCTTTGAAGAGGCCTATTTCCTAGGTTCAACTTGACAAAATGCAAAGGCTTAAATTTGTAGAAATAATTGAATATGATTAAAAGTGACCATTAGGATGAATAGGGCAAAATTGTGGGAAATAGATGGATAGTTCAATAATTTCTGACTTTTATAGGTAGAAGACTTAGGAGAGATAATTTGGCCCATGGGCAAGAAGCAGCTTTAGGGAATTCAGAGAACTGCATTTTGGCTAAGAAGCAGGAGAGTCTGGAGGAGGACAATCCCACAGTCCTGAAGGTCAGGAAAACCCTCCGAAGCAGTCAGAAAGTAGGCATGCCCAGTCTGCAAGGATCACAGTTGAAACCGAGTGTTTTTTTTTACCTTGTGCTATCTGAAAACATTCCTAACTCCTCTACACAAACAAAATCATTTGAGCTGGAAAAACATTGTTTTCACAATGTGAAAGCTATCTCATAATTGAGTAGATCAGCAAAGGAACACTGAGATCCAGGCTTAGTAGAGATCCCTTAAGGAACCAGAGTAACCATTGGGAAGAGGCTTGGCTGGGATGCATGACCAGTAGAAGAGAGAGCACTAATGTCTAATGTGTGCTTAAGGAATGGGGGGGTTCCAGTGCTAGGGCACTTTCTAGAGGCTAACTGGAGATGTGGTCCATTATGAGCTGAGGTTGGGATGAAGGACCAGTGCTTTCGTGCCTACCCACAGAACCCCGGGAATTGACTTGAAAGGAGGATTAGAGAAGGGTGAGTCTGGCAGGACAAGCCAGATTTTGGGAGTTCCTTCTGCATTACAGGTGTTGGTGGGTTACGGTCTGCAACTGATACCTGCTGCCTGATAATAATAGCATTTTCTGGTACTGTCAGGAACTGTGCTAAGTGGTTTGCAAGTGTTATCTCAGTTCATCTTCTCCTAAACTGGATAAAGTAAGTGCTTAATATAATATATTAAAACAATAACAACAACCCCCAGGCCAAGGAACTCCATGTAAGTAATTGTCCTAAATTCACACAGCTAATATGTATGTACAGTATAATCTGGGTCCTTAAATAGCGACACGGTATTGGCTAAGAGCCTGTTTTCAAATTTTGCCTGCATGATCCCTGAACAGATTTCAAATTGTCCAACCTCCACTATCTCTAGCCAGTTCTGTCTCTTGTTGGTCCCATTTCTCTTGAGAACCCTCACTGATAGGTTCACCTTAGTAAATGTAATGGCAATAGTAACAAAAAATATGTAAATTGAAGTTAAAAATTACATGTTTTTCTGTGACCCTGGTTATTATATTAAAATAGTTCTGTGGTATTGACTTATCGCTATGATTATTAATGGTCTGTGGCTGCTCAGAATGGTATTGATATATTAAAATATTTGATTGTGTTTCTAAAAAGTGAAAATAGAAAGTGCGCCTTTTAATTAGACTGAGGAGTATGTATGTGAAACTTTCTGGGGTTCTAATTAAAGGAATTAATGAATTCTTTTTGGTTCTGGACCATTTCTAAGGTTTGAGGTGGCTAAGGGGTAGACTTCTCTTTTGGAAACAGGGAGAAAAGTGACTTTGGGGAGAAGAGTGCACTATTAGACCAGTTATAGGAAAAGTACCTGTGAGAGTAGAGGACCTACAAACTGATTCCTTTAAAACAAACTTTAACCTTGTACCCATTCTAAAATCTTCCCATACCTCCAGGGCAAGAGTGTCCTCCTTGGAAAACTGCTTCCTGTCTGGTTTTTTAAAGTGACCTGTTTCTCTCAAATATGTTATTGGCTGGCCTGGTATGGATTTAGTGAATTTATCAGACCCCTGGTTTCTCCTTGTTTTCCAGACTTGTGTTAATTTAGACCCATGGCTTCGTTCTAATGTTTGGATTCAGTGCCTATCATGTGTCTGTCTTCTGATCTGTCTTCTTTCTCAGGTCTCCTGTCCCAGCATTTTCCTTGGCTTCCTAGCTTGACAGCTTGGTCTTCCGTTATACCCATTCCAGAAAGGTACACCAGCTATGATCTGCTCAAGGGTGCTGGATAGGTGCTGGAGGTGGGGACTTCAGTCCACCATCAGTCATCTCGCTTTCATTGACTTTATCATGAGGTCTCAATTAACTTAAAAATACTTTGTTGTCCTACTTGGAAACCTGGATCCTTTGTCTGCTTTAATCTGTTTCTATGTATCCTACTTTATTCCTACTTACCCTTTGGTCTTTGCTGTTTTAGTCTTAATTGCTCTTCACATTTCCTTCTGAGGTTTTAATTTGTCGTGGTTCATGATTTTTCCAAATGCTAACAAAGATAAATCCATAAAAAATAATATCAAAACATACCAAGTTTTAGAGATGGCAGGAATATTATAACTTGTGATTTTGTGTGTGAAATAGATTTTGGGATCATGCAGAAGTCAGTTAAGCATAGGAGGTCTGAAGCTATGAGAGAAAAATCGGAGGACTAACATTCCTCTGGGATTTCCCAGTCACTCTGTGGTAACACATTCCATGCATGTTTCCTTTCCCCTTTCCATGTTGCCAGCCAATGTTATCGACCCAGGGAGTTGCAACAGGAAGGAGCAAAGAGAGATAAGGGAAGAGGAAAGGAGGTTCATGGTAGACATCTTATAGAAGAAGATTTGCCAGTATTCAAAATGAACTCTTTCTCACCTGGGATGCTTTCTTTTGTTCTGTCAGCCCCCATTTTGCCTCATGGTTAGGGACTCCTCATCTCTAGTTCTCTTGTTCCAGTTGCATGCTCTTGCTCATACTCTCTGCTGACTCTTGCCTTTTGGTGGTCCACCTGTGGCTTCTGATTAGTGAGGTTGTACGAACCTCTGCACATAGCCATATTGAATCCCTGTGCTGCTACTCCCTCACTCTCATGTACCTACAGAGCCCACATAGTGCCCCTGCTTGCCCATGCGGTGCTTTTGTGTTTATTAGATACTTTGTTTCTCCCTGTTGGAAACTGTGGCCATGTATACCAGTTTTGTTAGAATAAGACCCTCTACTGCCCTGTGCCAGAAAATAAATATTCCCATGCTACCATGTAAATGAATTCCTCATAGCACCCCTGCTCTCCACCCAATAGATGATGTACACTTTTTTTTTATTATGTTCAATTAGCCAGCATATATAGGTCATGTACTCTTGTCAGCACATAACCTGCACAGTATACATGGTGGCTCTGGGCTCACATATGGAAATGTTTTTTGTCTAAATTCTGAAAACGAAGACTGATTCCAACACAGCAGCAAACTCTTCTTTTTCCTGTTGCCAAATCCTGGGATTATGTGCTCCCAGAGAAGTTTTCTTGAAGCTCTCTCTTGCCAGGGGGTGAGGGTCAGTCTTCCCCCTAAACACAATGGGACATTGAAGATTTGGATTCACAGAGGAGTAACAGCTACCTGCATAGAATTTCACTAATATCTAACTGTCTAGCTTTTTTTAAAAAAGTAAGCTCTAGGTCCAACATGAGGCTTGAACTCATGATGCTGAGATCAAGAGTTGCATGTTCTACTCACTGAGCCAATCAAGTACCCCATTGTCTGACCTGTTATATAATATTAATATTCAACAAGAATTTCAGCAGTCATGTAGCAGGTTTTTGGCTTATTCCTTTGTAAATTTTGCCTGTGATATCATACCACTTCTTTCATTTATTTTTATCTTGGCACTTCAGTTAGAACTTCTATTTTAACTTTCTATTATATAAATAAAATATAGTATGCAAATATTTCTCCAAAGGTGATCAACACCTTTCCTTTTTTGTTCAGTGAGAATAACCTGGCATAGACAGAACTTATCTTCATTAGGAAACTAAAATTTACCAAAGAGTCTTCTTTATGGATTTTCTTGTAAGAACCAGGCAAATTTCTTTCAGCATAGTTTATTGGGGAAGGGTAGGTATCATGAGAATCTTTATTTTTGTTCCTTCGGGAAGGCACAGAGGATCATGTGAAAGAGAGATCCCTGAGGACAGTTTAAGAGGAGATGGGTAAAAGCTGCAAATAGCAAGATTTAAGGTTAAGTATGAAGAACTTCCTAACATAGAAAATTCTTTAGCCCTGGAATGAAATATCAAAACCCCTCCCTGCAAAATCTAGTCACCAAACCAACTTTGTGGGGTTATTTAAACTGCTTTGTTTACCTATTAGTGTTTATTGATCTCTTCAAGTTGATGAAGGTTGATTATATACAGCACTTGATTAAACTAGGAAAATTCTGCTAAAAAGATCTAGTTATAACTTCTCTTTGCACAGGTATATGGAATTATCTTTTAACCCAGATAAATGACTATAGTCTTATGACCCGATTCTGTCAGTGTCATATTAAGAAAAAAAAAAAAAAGAAAGCAGTAACTTTCCTGGTCACTAAGGGCTTTGGTTTTCACATCTGTAAAACAGTATTAGAGAAAATATTTAATTTAAAGCAATTCAAAATCTTTACTTCTGTATCCAATGCAAATATGTAAGGGTAGCAGGTGGGGATGTGTCTTGGGAGACACTTTTTCATGAATTACTCAGAGTCCTGCCTGTCTTATGAAGGAAAGTTCTGATTGCCCTTTGTTCTGGACTGTCTTTTCAAGGGTGTTTGTATAGCTAATAGCTTTGGAAAGATAGAAATAATATCTGCTTCTGGGACAAAGGACAGGTTTTCTGATAGTTTGTGTGGTAGGCAGTATAGTAGTCCCTCCAAAGATGTCCATGTCTTCATCCCAGGAACCTTTGAATATGCAACTTGATAGGTCAAGTGGAAATTAATATAGATAGAATTAAGAATGATAATCAGTTAAAAGGATCTTAAAATAATGAGGTTGTCCAAGATTATTCAAGTGGGCACATTGTGATAAAAACGATCATGTGGAGTGCAAGAGGGAAGCAGAAAAGGAGGTCAGAATGGTACGATGTGAGAAAGATTCAACTTGCTCTTGATAGTTTTGAAGATGAAAGAAAGGGGCCATAAACCAAGGAATGCCTGGTGGCTCCTAGAAATTGGAAAAGTCAAAGAAATTGATTCATTTTCCTCCAAAAGGATGCTGATCTGCCAACACCTTGATTTTAGTTCAACGAGATCCCATTTGAACTCTGACCTCCAGAACTGCAAGGTAATACATTCATATTGGTTAAGCCACTAAATTTGTTTAGTCCTCTTTAGACCTCACTAAAGATTGGTTAGTGGATACTCTTCATGTATTCTGTGCAAAATACCTTATGGATAAAATACTAAATTTTTAAGGAAAGATAGTTGGGCATGCAGAACTTTTTCCTAAAAGAATCTTTTCTTGATTGGAAGAATGTAAGCAAAGAAGTGCATTTTGGTAGTTAAGTAATCTATTTTTTTCTGTTCTGACCACTGCAGAAGAGAGAAAAAAAGATGCATTCCAAAACCAGGAGACCAGTCAATCCCACTTATACCTGTGCAGTCTTCAAGTGTGAAAATGGTCTATGTAATAAGATATGGTTCAGAAAAAGCTATGAATTCTCAAGAGATAAATTAACAACTTTTTATATTTGTTGCAAAGGAATGGTTACTGCCAAAAATGTCTTGTGAGGAGTTCACATCCTGACGCTGTCTCTCAGGCTAAATTTCTGTATATGCAAGAGACCACATGTAATTCATTGACTGATAAAACTGTAAGTGAGAACAAACAGGATTTCTACCATTTTGTGAGCAATAAAAGGACTCTTGGATTTAGGAGGAATTTATGTATTGGTTGATAATAGCCTACTTAAAGTGATTAACACATAATATTTAAAAAAATCTTCCCTCAGTAGGCAATATAGAACAATACTCATAACCTCATTTTTGTACAAAGATATTTTTCTAAAGAAGAAACTTATGTTGTGACTCATGTACCCCTTCTTGGTGCTGGCCTGGCTTTTTGACCGACCAGGCTTAAGCCAGGTACCACCATTTACCTGGTGACTCTTGAATTGGAGGTATGATATTCAGAAAGATAAACTCTTTGGGATTATACTTTATAAGCCCATAAGTACTGGTACAATTCAATGGTGGAATAAAGAATTTAGGGAAAAATGCTTTCCACAGATAAAGCAAGATAAGGAAGCAAAGAACAGGACAGAAAGAATTAAAATAAGTAATATGGAATAAGTAAAAATAAGCAAAAATGCTGCATTTTCTTTTCCTGGGATAGATTTTTCAGCAACTCCTGAGGACCAAAATATAAACTTTGATGTCTCAAGTTCCTTTGTGGTTCTGTTCTAAGAAGTAATTAAATCCATTTAATATTTTTGTCTTTGCACAACACTAATTTATTCCTACTTTGACCTTAACAGTTCTAGCAGAACTTACAGTTTACTCATTTGCATAAATGTGAATTGTGTAAAACAGTCTTTAAATGACTCAGTATATATGAGAGACTTAGAAGAGGATTTGGTACATGTTTGCACTACCTAAGTGTTATTTTCTCACAAGAGGAAAAAATCCTACCAGAAATCTAAAACCATTAGGCTGTTTATGGTTAATCTTTGCAATGCCTTTGGTTAAACTTTCCACAGCTCATTATGATATGAGATTGAATGCATTGAGCCTGTTTCCCAAATGGTCAGATGACATTTTTGACTTTTTAGGATGACTTTTGAGGCTGTCTTTTTCTGATGGTTTATGTCAAAGTCTGTCTTTTCTAGTCCCTTGAGTTTTGAAGAGCAACTGGAGATGTTTTGAACCGTTAGATGTCGCTTTCTTCTCATTGCTTTTGGTTTAGGAGATATGCTCAGGGTTTAAGCTTTTTAGTTTTCTTTTCTTCTTTTTTTTAAAATGTCTATAAATAGTCTTTATGTCAAAACTAAGTGGGAAATTTAATTTTAGATCAGTAGATAAGAGGCACAATACTCAACTTCTTGGAATGATTAAACTTTGTGCCTGTTTTAAGTGACCTGAGTCAATGTCCCTAGTTGACTAAATTTGGAAATGGTGTGTGTGTGTGTGTGTGTGTGTGTGTGTGTGTGTGTGTGTGTATGTATATGTATGTGTGTTCTTGTCAGGGTTAACATAGCACTGTTTCTACACCAGACATTTTTGCCTAGGTATACTTTTATTTAAGTCACAATTCATGGTTTTTTTTCCTAGCAATCACTAAGTGAAAACTTTATTCCTCAGATACCTGATTAATGTTGCTCTTCCAGAAAAACCTCTGATTCCCCTCCACCACCCAAATCATGTAGGAAAAGCCTTGTACTTATCCGTTAGTTTTTAGCCTCATGGAACTACCTTAATTAACCTTGAGAATGTGGACTCTCTTTTTCAGTCTTATTATATGCCACATTGTTGGAGGGGTCACTGAGAGGACATGACTGTTAGTTGACCCAAGAGCTGGACCCAGGCAATCAGAGGCTTCTCAGTCCCTCCCCTGCCCTTGGAATGTATCTTCTACCCACTTTTTCCACAGTAGGAGCCATTTCAAGGGGATGGCTTTGAGAGATAATGTATACCTGGATGGTATACATGACTGAAGCCAGTTGAGGACTTTTTATAAACTCTGAAGATTATGGTGGGGAGGTGTGGCCGCCCAGACAAGCTGTATAAGTTCCCTTGCTTATTAAATCTGCCACCTACTAGCCTGGAGTTGCCTGGCTGTTTGTTCAGTCTCTCCTTGCTCTCTATGTAGAGGGACCGATTTCAAATTTCACCTGGAGAACTCTCAAAGTTTGGAACCAACACAAGTATATTGCATAGA
This sequence comes from Spilogale gracilis, assembly GCA_004023965.1. Lineage (NCBI taxonomy): Eukaryota > Metazoa > Chordata > Mammalia > Carnivora > Mephitidae > Spilogale > Spilogale gracilis. The sequence goes on from PITA01024204.1 coordinate 24,440, forward strand.
GTTCTTCTATCAGGTACATCATCAATACGTATTTGTTACATGAATGAATGGATAATTACATGGGGGAAAAAGTGATTTGGGGATGCTTTGATCTTCTTGTTTGCTATATATTCAGTAGTTCTCTTTTCCTGTCCTGGAACTGACTACGCGCCCACTTGTTTCGAAATGCTAAGTCATGGTTTTGATGGCATGGAACTAAGAGGAGTTTTCTTCAGCAAGAGATAGAATTTGGCAATACTGATTTTCACATGGCTTAGGCTCCTGTCGGTCTTTTTCTCTGGGCATTTCCTTTAGTGCACAGAGTATTAGCTTCTAGATGTGTTGAAAAATAAATTTTTTCAGTAATTGCTAATCAAAATAATTTCTTGGAATTTTGAAAAACATAAACTTAACAGAAAGATGATGGTAATTTTAAATTGATGTGAAATTTTTACTTACGTTTAAGTAATTGTTTTGTTGATCCAATTTGCTGTGTTTAGAAGACCTAGCCTGATGGCATTATCCTGTCAAGAATCCTTTTCATATACTTACTTGTTATCTGTATATTTTCTTTGGTGAGGTATCAGTAAGGTCTTTAGCCTGTTATTTAATCAGTTTTTTTCTTGTTGAATTCTATGAATTCTTTATATATTTTACTGCATAAGAGTTTTCATCAAATGTATGTTTTACACATATTTTCTCCCAGTATGTGGCTTGTTTTTTTTATTCTCTTGACAATGTCTTTCATAGAACAGAAGTCTTAACTTTAATGAAGTCCAGCTTATTAGAATTGGCATTGTATCTAAAAGACATCTTTGGCTTTGTATGTTTGGTATTGTGTCTAAAAAGACATAGGGTGCCTGCGTGGCTCAGTGGGTTAAAGCCTCTGCCTTTGGCTCAGGTCACTATCTCAGCGTCCTGGGATCGAGGCCCACATCGGGCTCTCTGTTCAGCAGGGAGCCTGCTTCCTCTTCTCTCTCTGCCTGCCTCTCTGCCTACTTGTGATCTCTCTCTCTGTCAAATAAATAAATAAAATTAAAAAAAATTAAAAAATAAAAAGACATCCCCATACTACATGATCCATTTTGAGTTAATTTTTGTGAAAGGTATAACGTCTGTGTCTGGATTGACCTTTTTTGTATGTGGATGTCCTTTTGTTCCAGTACCATTTGTTGAACTGTCTTTTCTCCTCTCTATAGCCTTTACTCCTCTGTCAAAGGTCAGTTGACCCTATTTACAAAGATTGTTTTCTGGGCCCTCAATTCTGTTCCATTGTTCTGTTTGCCTTTTCTTTTATCAATACAGCACAGTCGTGATTACTGTAACTTTATTTTAAGTCTTAAAATTAGGTAGCCTCAGTCTTCCAACTTTGTTCTTCAGTATTGTGTTGGCTATTCTAAGTCTTTTCCTTCTCCATATAAACTTTGGAATCAGTTTGCAATATCTATAAAATAACTTGCAGAGAATTTGATTGGGATTGCATTGGATCTATAACTGCAGTTGGGAAGAAATAACATCTTGACAATATTGAGTTTCCTTATGAACATGGAATCTCTGCATTTATTTAGTTTGATTTTATTCAGCAGAATTTTATAGTTTTTCTCATACAGATCTTGTACATTTTTTCTGATTTTTTTTTAAATGTATTTACTTATTTTAGAGAGAAAGTGTGATCACATAAGAGAGGGGAGGGGCAGAGAAAGGGAGATTCCCTGCCCAGGGAGTAATCTCACTGACCCTGGGATCATGACCTGAGTTGGAGGCTTAACCAACTGTACCACCCAGGCACCTCTAAGATTTTTTCTTTAAAGATTTATTTATCCATTTGAGAGAGAGAGACAGAGAGCGTGAGTGAGCAGGGGAAGGGGCAGAGAGAAGGAGAAGGAAAGAATTAGTCTCCCCACTGACCATACAGCCTGACTTGGGGCTTGATCCCATGACTGTGAGATCATGACCTGAGATGAAATCAAGAGTTGATGCTTTACTGACTGAGCCATGCAGGCACCCCTGTTTAGAGATTTATACCTAAGTATTTCTTTCTATTGGTGCTAATGTGAATGGTATTGGGTTTTTCTTTTTATTGTTACTAAAATTTTTTTTTCCAGTGTGTCAAGATTCATTCCCCATTCCCCACACCCAGTGCTCCACGCTTTAGGTGTCCCCAGTACCCACCACCAAGCTCTCCCCTCCCTCCACCCCCCTCCC